>JAYJMI010266630.1:0-43814 GCA_036873855.1 Sarsia tubulosa
ATATCGATGCAACTGCCTTACAGTCAATTGGATTGCGTTAATTTGACAAGTTATTTTATTTGTCCACGCGGCCTAGACAAAACAAATGGATAAGCGGACATACCCGATAGATCGTAGCGATGGACAAAAGGTTTCAACCAAGCGCCGCACTTGAACCCGAATTATACAATGCTGCAGTTCCCCGCCGACTCATACGTAAACATTAACCGCCCGCTTCGCTTGAGCACGTAGAGGTCGCTGAGTTTGAGTGAGTTTTTTCTTCTATTTTATCTCTCTGTGCTCTCGGCGACTCTGCGGTTAAAACCTACGTCAGGTCAGCGTTCATTTTTCAGTTTTTCTTCTCAGATCAGCGTCGGCTAACTCGGCTCGTAACGACCTTCTCTGATTTGCCGACATAATTCACGTGGCGTCCGATCTGCCATTCGTCGGATAAAACGCGTAAACACCGACTGTGAATTAAAGCCACTCAACTCCGCAACGTCAGAGAGACTTCTGGTCGAATCCCGCATCAGAGAGATCGCGGTATGAAACTGAAAATTACTACGGTAGTCGCGTAGTGAAAGCCCCATTTGCTGCTCAAATCGATTACGTAAATGACGATCAGAAAGACCGGCTCGCAGCGCAACTTCTTCGAATGTCCAGCCCTCTCGAACCGAGCGAATGATCAATGCCTCAATCCTGACGATCCACTCATTTTTCGGCGCCAACTGCACGTCATCCACACTCGACACTTCCGCGGCCATCGTTGATCGAAGGCGTGTTAGCAAGCGATCCAACATTGGCATCAATTCCATATAATGAGTCGGTGCTTCGCTCGTCCATAGATGCGCAAGCTCACCCCAAAGTAGATGAGCCCCACGATCCGGTTGCAAACTACGGTAATTCAAATCTGTCAAAATCGATGCTCCTCGCACCAATTCAAAAGTGATAAACAACCAGCGTAATTGATCCGACTGTAAATCAATGAAATGGTGAAATTGATAAGGGGCCACCAACAATGCATCCCCCTCTTTGAGTTGAAAACTACGACCATCGACACTCACTACACCAGATGTCTTCAGCACACGAATCAACACATAGCGGTGATGCATCCGATTTGCCAAGTGATGCTGCTGCAATGTCTTTCGATTAAGCCGCTCGAATACGATCACATTGCGACAGCTCACGCGATTTGGCAAATCCACACCCTCGTAGTAACTCTGCGGATCTCGAATACGAAGCGGAAATACATCTGATACTAGCTCAATCGCCATAATTCCAAAAAGATCAAATATTACTCCGATTAAAGCAAGTATTTTACACATTGAACATTGTATGATTGATGCATGACACACATTGAATCTGAACTCACTCAGCTAGAGCGTATCCCCACCCATATCTATAACTGCGCCGACGACGCATGCAGCACAGTGGCCGATGCCATCACAGATTTAATCAAAGAACGTGATGCAGCAAACAAGCCTACTGTGCTTGGACTCGCAACAGGTTCAACTCCCGTGCGTCTCTACCGCGAGCTGATTCGCCGTCATAAGGAAGAGGGCCTTTCATTTGCCAACGTCATCACTTTCAATCTGGATGAATACTACGGCCTCGCAGGCGATCATCCTGAAAGCTACCGCAAATTCATGCAGGATCAGCTGTTTGATCATGTCGATGTTAAGCCAAAAAACACTCACGTGCCGAATGGGCTAGTCGATAGAGAGTCTGTCTTCGAATCCTGCAAAGCTTACGAAGATGCCATCGTCGCAGCCGGAGGCATTGACATCCAGCTTCTCGGCATCGGTCGCACTGGCCACATTGGATTCAACGAACCAGGTTCAGGACCAGAAACACTGACACGTCTCGTCACACTTGACAGCCTGACTCGCCGCGACGCAGCTCGCGACTTTCTCGGCGAAGCAAATGTGCCTCGCCATGCAATCACCATGGGTGTCGGCACGATCCTTGCCGCTCGCAAACTTTTCCTACTGGCATGGGGCGAAGGCAAAGCCTCTATCATGGCTCAAACTGTAGAAGGGCCGCAGACAGACACGATTCCAGCGACGTTCTTACAACAACATGACAATTGCACTTTCTGCATCGATCAATCAGCTGCAAGTCACTTGACACGTGAACGATACCCGTGGCTGGTCGGCCGCATCAAATGGACCGAAGCGACCACGCGTAAAGCAGTGCTTTGGTTGGCTCAAAAAACAGGTAAATCGCTACTCAAACTTGTCGATGAGGACTACACCGAAAACGGAATGTCCGACCTCCTGATTGAGCAGGGCTCAGCATACCAACTAAATATTCATTTATTCAATATCACCCAGCACACCATCACCGGTTGGCCAGGCGGCAAACCTAACGCAGACGACTCAAATCGTCCAGAACGTGCAACCCCTTTCCCGAAGCGCGCACTCATCCTGAGCCCAGAGCCACTCGATGATGTCTATTGCCTAGGCGGCACCATAAATCGTCTCAAACAGCACGGCAACGATGTCACCATCGCTTACCAAACCTCTGGCAACCTAGCAGTGCCCGATTCCGAAGTACAGAGCGCGATCGAACTGATCATCGAACTCGGCCAAGCGCAAAGCGGCGAAAACGACCTCGCTTATGCGAAAACTGTCGAGAAACAACTCATTGAAAAAGGTAACTTTGGTGCAGACACAGCTGAAATCCGTCACCTAAAAGGCTTAATTCGCCGCAGTGAAGCACGTTCCTCTGCACGCACGCTTGGCATCGATACTGCGAAACTTCAGTTCCTAGATCTACCCTTTTACGAGAATGGTCGTTACCGTCGGTTTGTTGTCAGCGAGGCAGACATCACGCAAATGAGCCAACTTCTCGAAACCGTACAACCACACCAAATCTTCGCCACTGGGTACGGACACGACCCACTCTCCGTGCCGGCCTTGAACTTTGAAATCTTATGCGCGGCATTGAAGCAATGTGCGGATTCGGCTTGGATCAAAGACTGCAACATCTGGCTCTATAAAGGGCCCGCAGATGAATGGGAAGCCAATGAAATCGACATGGCGGTGCCACTCTCACCCGACGAGTTTGAGAATAAGATCCAAGGCATCTACCAACACCAGAGCCAACGCAGCCAGAGCCCAAGTCGAGCCAGTAAGAAGAGCAGTAACACTTGGGACCTCGCTCGCGAGATCAACCGTGGCACTGCTGGAATCTACGATGCGCTCGGCCTCGCTGAATACGAAGCGATCGAATGCTTTAAACACTTTAATAAATAATCACATGATTCAAACGAACCCACTCTGTAAACCACAGCTCGATCCGGACTTCATCCCGGCAGCACTGTGGAATCGTGAATATCGCAAGGCCGTCGCTGAGGCAACGAACAGCCGCAAGATCCGCATCGCCATAGACCGACCAGAACGCACCACATGGGTCTACGAGACCAGCTTGCTACCGACATCGGACGAGTCCTCTGCAGATACTTACAAATACTGCGAGCGCACCGTCAAATTCCTACTCTGGGCATGGGGCGGCTCACGTATCAGGATTAGCAACGCCGCCGATGTTGTCGAACAACTACAAGCAGTTTACGCAAGCAATGGAACGCGGGCATTTGACCACGAGTTCATGGGGGTCACTTGCTTTGACGAAGTTTTTTCGATTGGAAATGCGGACGAGACAGACATGGAAGAAGTGTTGCCGCAAGCCACTGGAGGCGTCGGTTCGCTCAAAGGAAATCGCCTCGGATTCGACCTCGGCGGCAGTGATCGTAAATGCGCTGCAATGATTGACGGCGAAGTCGTTTTCTCAGAAGAGATCAAATGGAGCCCTTACTTCGAGAGCGATCCCACATACCACCGAGCAGGTATTGAAGACAGCCTCAAACGTGCGGCCGCACACCTGCCGAGTGTCGATGCAATCGGCGGCAGTGCAGCGGGGATCTACATCAACAACGAGCCGCGCGTTGGCTCTCTCTATCGAGGCGTCAGCCCTGAAGATTTCAAGAAATCGATTCGCCCGCTCTTCCACGAGTTGAAATCTGAGTGGAACGACATCCCGTTTGAGTTAGCCAACGATGGCGACGTAACCGCGATGGCAGGTGCCATGGCGATCAATGATAGCGCAGTGTTGGGCGTATCGATGGGCACCAGTCTTGCTGGTGGTTACATCAACCCAAACGGTTCCGTCACGGGTTGGATCAACGAACTAGCATTCGTGCCAGTCGATTATCGCGAAGGCGTCGCTACTGATGAATGGAGCGGCGACGACGGCTGCGGTGCACAGTATTTCTCGCAACAAGGCGTTGGACGTCTGCTACCACTTTCCGGCATCGAAGTTGACGAAGCCCTCGGCCTCCCCGAAAAGCTCGAGGTCGTGCAAGAAAAGATGGCACAAGGCGACGAACGTGCAGCAGCGATTTATCGAACGATCGGCACCTACTTCGGTTACACCATTGCCCACTTTGCCGACTTCTATGAGTTTCGACATCTCCTTTTCCTCGGCCGAGTCAGCTCCGGACAAGGCGGCGAAATTATAATGGAAGAAGCGCGCCGTGTACTGGATCTAGAGTTCCCTGAACTCTCAAAGACCATCGCCTTTCAAACTCCCGACGAGAAAACAAAACGCCATGGTCAGGCCATTGCCGCCGCGACGCTTCCAAAACTCAACTGATCATCTCCACCCTCAGAATACATGTCAGACATCTCCCAACAATTTTCTCAAAACGGCTCGGATCTCTACATCCCGGACGCGCATAACGAAGCACTCGCACGCACCACGCACCTTGGGGTCGGCGCACACCAAGACGACCTCGAGTTCATGGCAATGCATGGTATTCTCGAATGCTACGAAAATAGTAAACAATGGTTTGGCGGCGTGACTTGCACCAACGGCGCAGGCAGCGCGCGCACTGGTGAATTTGCCCATGTAACGGACGAAGCAATGCAAGAAATCCGCGCGGAAGAGCAACGCGAAGCTGCACGTGTCGGCCAGTTCGGCTTTATGGCTCAGCTCCATCTCCCGAGCTCCAACATCAAAGACCCTAACAACGACGATTTGGAAAACGATCTCGTTAAGATCCTCATCGAGGCTCAACCCGAAGTCATTTACACCCACAACTTGGCTGACAAACATAGTACGCACATTGCAGTTACTTCGTCACTGATTAAAGCAATTCGCCGACTCCCCAAAGAACAGCGCCCGAAAAAGCTAATCGGTTGCGAGGTGTGGCGCGATCTAGACTGGATGCCAGACAACAAGAAGATCGTGATGGACTTAAGTTCGCGCCCTGAGCTCGCGACACAATTAAACGGTCTATTCGTCTCACAAATCAGCGGTGGCAAGCGTTACGATCTCGCCGTCGAAGGACGCCGTCGCGCCAACGCGACATTCTTCGACAGTCACTCCGTGGATGACTCCCAGAGCGTGGCATTCGGCATCGATCTCACTCCTTTGATCGAAGACGACGCCCTCTCTCCCGAAGCTTATATACTAAGCTTCATCGCTGAGTTCCAGCAAGACGTTCAAAATCAAATTAGCACATTCTTTTAAGCCCAAGACTCATCTACACGAGTCATTTTCCCATAGAACGTAGCATGTACCGGATCCTCCTGATGCTATCTTCAAATCAAATCTAGGAAATCAGTTTCGTTGAGTAAGCCGAACTGATTTCTACCCTCAAAATAAAAAGTACCCCAACTATGAATAATATATTCAAACTCACGATAGGTTTTTCCTTATTGTTACTCTCCCCACTATGGCTAATGGCAGCACCTTTAACTGCAATTGTTCCTGCCTATTTTTATCCATCCGCTGGAGGGAGTGATTGGGATAAAATCGCAACTGGTTTGGATTCAGGAGCTGACATCGTGACCGTGATGAATCCTGCCAGCGGTCCCGGTTCCAATGTAGATGCCAATTATGTGAATGCAGTGAATAATCTCGTTTCCAAAGGTGGAGAGGTCATCGGGTATGTGCCCACCACTTATGGAGCGAGATCGCTTGATGCCGTAAAAGCCGACATCAACAAATATTTGAATTGGTACGATGTAGACGGAATTTTCCTTGATGAAACTTCCGGAACTGGGACGCTTGCGGTTTTGCAATATTACAGCGAAATTTATCATTATATAAAAGACATCAACTCTAACCTATTAGTCGTGGGAAATTCAGGAAATGATGCCACGAGTCTCTATCTCTGGTGGCCGGTTGTCGATGTTCTGGTCACTTATGAAGGCTTCTCTTGGGATTATTATTCCGATAGCGTCCCTAGCTGGAGAACATCATTCCAGTCTGATCGATTCGCGATGATTGTGCATACCCTTATAGCCACTCCGGGAGAATTCTATATGAATGAAATCACGGATATTGCTCGCTCACGCAACACAAAATATGTGTATGTCACCGACTCAACTTTTGCCGCAAATCCATTTGATGAACTACCAACGTTTTGGTGGGAGTTCATGTATGATATTATCTATCGATAGCTCAAGGAGCTTGCGCTCACATCCATCTTAAAAAAGGAGTTAAGAGGCAGTAGTTAAACGGAGGTTGGACGCTCCCGGATTCTGCCACTTTAGCCACGGATGAACGGGTATGGTCGCGGATTCATAGCTAAAAACAGGAACGGGGAACGTCCAACTTCGAACGTCCAACGTCCAATGTCGAATAGCAAGAGGGTCGCCTACCAATTCTCAGTATCTCGTAATAGCCAAACTGCCTTAAACGTTCTCAAGTTCATCCGACTCCATCTTGATCCGTGACTATCCGTTCATCCGTGGCTAAAAAAAATAGAGTAAGAGTAGGATCGCGCCCATACGCTCAATCTCCGTCATACTTCATCATTGGACGTTCAAAGTTGGACGTTGGACGTTCCCCGGTTCTGCCTCTTTAGTGAACGGCTTCGAGATATTCCGCTCTGAATTACCTCTAAATCACGAGTTCCGAATTCATCAAATAATACTCCGATTAAAGCAAGTATTTTACAGTTAAAATAGCGTATTATTATTAAATGGTGCCATACAAATTTGAACTCAATCAGCTAGATTCTTTTCAACTCAGAGCGATGTCGCACTTGAAATCACAACAAATTCACACTGCTTGCGTCCTTAATGTGAGCTAAAAATCCACGGGTAAAAGCGCCCCGCTCATTTCATCATATCAAATCAATCTAAATGAAAATTGCTATCGTTGGCTTCGGATTCATGGGCGAAATGCACGCTCAAATCTACCAGGCACTTCCTGCTATCGAGCTGGTTGCAATCGTTGATATCAACATTGCTGGAGCGAACGAAAAAATGGCTTCATTGGGTCTCAACGTCCCAGTCTACACAACCCTCACCGATTTGCTAGTATCCTGTGATGTACAGGCCATCGATATATGCAGCCCAACAAGTCAACATATCGAACTTGCAGTCGAAGCGGCCGAAGCCGGTAAACACCTCTTCATCGAGAAACCACTCGCCTTTGACTTAGCTGGTTGCCTTAAAATCGAAAGCGCGATTCAGAAGGCAGGCGTCATCGCTCAAGTGGGACATTGCATTCGCTTCTGGCCAGAATACGTGACACTCAAAAGCATGGTCGAATCCGGTGAACTCGGCGCATTGAAATCGCTTTCACTCACACGTCGCTCCGCACGTCCTGGAGGCGGCAACCCGGAACACTGGGTAAACAATGCAAAGCTCAGCGGCGGGGCTGCGTTTGATATGCATGTGCACGATACCGACTTCGTCCTGCACCTCTTGGGCTTACCCCGGTCAGTGTTTTCGAGCACCACACTAGGCATCTCAGGCCCCGACCATATCTTCACTCACTATCAGTATGAAGATGTCACCGTGCATGCCGAAGGTGGCTGGGATTATCCACAGCACTACGAATTCTACATGGGCTTTGAGGCCGTATTTGAGAGCGGCACCCTCGCCTATCATTCAAACGCCGAAGCGACATTGACTCTCACTCGAAAACATCAGGAAACCACCCCTATCGCGGTCGAACAGCCCGGCCCGAAGGAATCGATAACCAACAGCGGCAACATTTCAGCACTCGGCGGTTATTTCAATGAATTGAACTATTTCACAAACTGTCTCAAGACCGACACAGCTCCTGAAATCGCAACCATCTCACAAGCAAGCGAAAGCATCCGTGTCTTATGCGCAGAACTCGAATCAGCCCAAACAGGAACTGTAATCACTCTTTAATTAACGCCACACTTAACCTCACATACACAACATGAAAGTAGCTATTATTGGACTCGGATTCATGGGCGGCATGCACGCTCAAATCTACACCGCTCTCCCGGGAGTTGAACTCGTCGCAGTTGCCGATCTAAACGTCGAAGGCACCAAAGCAAAAGTATCCGAAATGGGGCTGAACGCTCAAGTCTTCCCTGACATGAAAACACTTCTCAATAGCATCGAGGTCGACGTTATTGATATATGCGTGCCGACCGATAAGCATGCCGAGCTCGCCATAACAGCAGCTGGAGCAGGCAAGCATCTCTTCATCGAAAAGCCACTTTCATTGACACTTACAAACTGCGAAGCGATTCAAGCAGCAATCGACAAAGCAGGCGTGTTCGCGCAAGTAGGTCAATGTATCCGCTTCTGGCCGGAATACGTCGCCCTAAAGGAGTTCATCGACTCCGGTAAAGGCGGTGCACTCAAAAGCCTCTCATTGCAACGCCGCGCATCACGCCCGACCTACAGTCAAGAAGACTGGCTCAACGACGAAGCACGTAGTGGCGGTGCCGCTTGTGATCTCCACGTGCATGATACTGATTTCATCATTCACCTGCTTGGTTTACCAAAATCCGTTTATTCTAAGACCACTCAAGGTCGCTCCGGCCCGGATCATATCTTTACCAGTTATCAATACGACGACGTCGCTGCGCATGCGGAAGGTGGTTGGGATTATCCAGAGCATTACGGATTCTGCATGGCCTTCGAAGCAGTCTTCGAAAATGCCAGTGTTGCCTTCAACTCCGCTTCAGGTGCCCCACTCACACTGACACTTAACGATCAAAAATCGACGGAGATGACGATTGAACAACCTGGCCCAAAGCAATCCACCACGGGTGAAGGTAACATCTCCTCGCTCGGTGGTTACTTTAACGAACTCGAATATTTCACCAATTGTCTCAAGGCGAACAAAGCACCTGAAATCGCGACGGTCGCTCAAGCAACTGACAGCATCCGTGTCTTACTTGCCGAAATTGAGTCGGCTCAAACAGGCACACAACAAGCACTCTAATTACAACAACTTACCAATAAAATTATGAAAAAATCAATCAGCACATGGTCCTTCTACGGGGACTGGGATCTCAAAGAAAAAATGACACTTGCACGCGATGCGGGCTTTACCGGCTTTGAGCCTGAATTCACTGAAGACGGCGATCTCGCTTTAGATGGCGACGTGGCATCTTGGAAGAAAGTCCGTGAGATAGCCGATGAAGTCGGCATCGAACTCAGTGGCTTAGCCACAGGCCTCTACTGGGGAGCTAACGGAGCCAGCGAAGATGCGGCGACCCGCGCAAAGGCCGCTCACATTCTTGAGCAACAAATTCGTTGTGCAGAGGCGATCGGAGTCGACACTATCCTGGTAGTGCCAGCAGCCGTGGGTGTCGATTTCATACCTGATTGCGAAGTCGTGCCTTACGATGTAGCTTACCAACGCGCCACAGACCTCATCAAAAACGCGCTACCGATTGCCCGCGAAGCAGGTGTCACTATCGGTGTCGAAAATGTTTGGAATAAGTTTCTACTCAGCCCAATGGAAATGGCAGCCTTCCTCGATCAATTTGAAGACCAGCACGTAGCCGCGTACTTCGACGCAGGCAATGTGCTCGCGACTGGTTACCCTGAGCAGTGGATTAAGATTCTCGGCAAACGCATCAAACGAGTGCACTTTAAAGACTATCGTCGTAACGTCGGCAGTACCGACGGATTTGTCGATTTGCTTTCTGGTGACATCAACTGGGATCTAGTCATCGCAGCGCTTAAGGAGATCGGCTACGACAGTTGGGTAGCCGCTGAAATGATCCCACCCGTTCCTTTTTACAAACATGCTCCGGAAGTGTTAATCGACAACACCAGCCGTGCAATGGACGCGATTTTCAAACTCGCATAGGTCTGCTATCAAACCGCACTCAAATAGCGCCAGGTGGATAAGCTCAGGCATAGCATCTACTATAAATTACAGAAGGAACTGACAACTAGATATGACTACATTTAACCGCATCGCGGCACTCTACTTATTCGTTATGATGGCAACACTCTGGGGTGCAGAGCCACCTCAGAGCGCGTTTTCAATCGCGCAAACCAAGACTGAAGTCATGCGGCCCGATGGAATGGATCAGTCCTTGGCTCTGATCTTTCACAATGCCAGTAGTCTCGATCCCGCACGTCTCCGAGTTTACTTCAATACAGGCACTGCGGATTCGCATGAGTCACAAAGTAAAGCCAGCCTAATGCTGGAGGGTATGTCGTTTTATGAGTACCCGAAAGGCGCTGAAGGTTGGAATTGGAATCTAATCGGTGCTCCGATCATACAACGGTCAAATGATACTCTGATTCTAATCGTGTCACATCCGCGTTTGAAAAAAGACGCCTCCTTCTTCATAGAATTGACGGGATCGGATTGGTCGGTCGCTGATCGTTGGCCGAAAGTCGGCTCACAAGCAATCAAAGTCAAAAACTTACCGACATACCAACTTCCTTCCGAGAGCGCTGCAGTCGATATGCAACCACTATTGGACGCGCGCCCCGTATCCCTTTCGATTCAACTAAACGAAGGCCCCGACTTAACAAACTGGAGATCGGCGAGAAAGTCTGACTTCACCATCGCGAACGAACTACTAAAATCTGTGGGTATTGATGACGCGGAGCTCTTCTTGACTCTTCACGATGCGGCGACAGGCGAAGACGCCTCAGCGATGCCATCTGAGGCATGGGAAAATGGGCATCACTACGCATGGAAAGGCTCCACACTTGGAGTCGAATGGTATCTACTTGTAGATGCACGCAATCCTGATGAGCTCCAATTGACGGGTTGGCTCAATAGCGAAGATGAACGATTTCTCCGCACAGAAGTCGGGTTTAAACGCTCTTTGAAAAACTTCACTTGGGCGGATGATGTAGAAACGAGTCGTGAGCTCGACGGCACAAAAAAGCCCTTAGGACACTGCGCAACGAGCCGCTATGGCTCCGAACGCAAGCAATCATATTATCCGTTTGCTGTGGTAGAAAACCAAGAAACTGCATTTGTAATTGAAACGGATCCGACTGAACCACGGGTCTTCTATTTAGAAGCAGGTTCGACTTCTCTTACAGCGAATTACGAAATGTCGCTCACGCCAGAAACATCGAAGTTTCCAGGACAAGCCACCTTTCGATGCTCGATCTACCAGCTATCAAAGGAGGGACGCCCAGGCTTTCGCGCTGCGTTGAGCGAATTCAACGAACGCCATCCGAATTTCAACAAACGCCGAGTGCCTAAGTCGGGTCTGTGGATGCCTTTTACGGACATCTCGACTCTCCCCAATCCCGAGGACTTTGGATTCACATTTTTTGAAAAAGGTGGAGCTCGCGGCTCGGATGTGGATTTCGCAGAAGAGAACGATGTCTTAACGCTTATGTATACAGAGCCTTGGCTTTATTGGCTGCCATTTAACGAAGGTGAAAATCGCACACCGAAAAAAGCACTTGAAAAAATGCGTCAAATTGCAGCTTCCGGATCTGGATGGAGCCGAGACCTTGCAGCTTCAGGCCTCGCAGGAGCAACGCAACACGCAGACAGCTCAATCGCCATGAAATTCATGGATTTACCATGGAATCGTGGTGCTCGAATGGAAGTCAATACTGACCTCGACTTAGAAAGTGTGGCACCTTTTAAAATGAACCGAGCTGAAGCAGAATGGAAACAGATCACTGAATTCCTGAGCGATCCACGGGTAGATGGCATATATCTCGACTCAATGGATGCAGCGGTTCTGCCGGACTTTAGTCCTCGCGCGCTCGCAGCGACAGACTACCCCGCCACGTTCTCGATGAGTCGACTACAGCCTCAAATCCCTCCAATGTTACCTCAATACGAATTTACTGCGGCTCTCAGTAAATTCCTGCATTCAAAAGGGAAATTCTTAATGGGTAATTTCTCGATAGTCGATGCACCCTTCGTCAACCAGTGGATCGATATACCGGGACAGGAAACAGACTGGTTCAGCGGTGGGCGTTACCACCCGCCCACACGCGCACGCCTAAATTATCGCCGAGCCATGTCGGGGCAAAAACCATTCGGATTTCTACAATCGACAGATTTCAGCGAATTCAAAGGTAAGCTGCTACAACGTTACTTTGAAACGTGCCTGCTTTATGGTTTTCAGCCCAGCTTCTTCAGCCACAATGCTGCGGACGACCCATATTGGTTAGATCACACCTTATTAGAGCGTGATCGTCATTTATTTCAAACTTTCGTTCCCCACATCCAACGACTCTCCGACGCGGGTTGGCAAGCCTTGCATGACTTCGATTCAAAACATAGCGCAAAAATACAGATCGAACAATTCGGCGAACCGATTAATGGAGTATGGCATATCGTTTTGCAAAATCTATCCGAAAACATAGAGACTGTTGAACTACGGTTACCCCAGATTGATAAGGAATTTTTAATGGTCCAACCACTCACTGGTCAAATAGAATGGATATCCCAAGGCGCGGTGACACAATTAACTCTAACAGGCCATCAAACCATTCTATTGGACTTGGTAGCGCACACATCAATCACTGAAGAACTTGAATTTCTCAAAAACTGGAAATCTGGAAACGGTGAAGCAGAATTAGTCACCACACCCTTGCAGTCAGCGATCAAAGAAAACTCGCTCGGAATTCATCTAAACACTCAACTAGCAAGTAGTCCAATTGCCGGCGAGCCAACAAAATGGAACATTACGCTCATAAACAAAAGTGCACAATCTCTTGATTGGCGGATTAAGGATCAAATTAAAACCGTAGCCGCGAGCGAAAAAGCGACCATCCAAGTAACACTCCCTAACAGCGAAGAAGCTCAAGTCCTATCCGGGGAAATCATCACTCAGAATGGTGAAGTCTTCGAATTCAATCGCTCACTTAAAACCGTCGGCATTTCACCAATAAAGGTCATCGATTTCAAACCACGATTCTTGACCCGAGACAATACTGTGAAAGTTCCCCTAACAGTGCAAAACATCACCGACACCGCAAGAGACTATACCATTTCTTGGAAAACCAAGAAAACTTCGAACCAAAAGGAAATCGAATTAGCTTCGGGATCACGTAAAGAGCTCACCCTAGATTTCCCTGCGCTGCGGAGTAATACCGAAGCCATAACAGTCACGATCTCTTCAGGGGGGAAATCGGTTTGGGAATCAAAATGTCTCATTGTCTATCTCGGTGCCGATGTCAGCCTAGCAATGGATTCAGGTGTCAACATTCAAGCAGACAGTACTTTCGGAGGCTACTCTACAACACCACTGAATGACGGCATCATGTCTACGGATAATGTCGCGTGGAACCAAGGCTCATGGGCATCAACTGAAACAGAAACCGAGCACTGGATTGAAATACAATTCCCGAAGCCTACACATATACAGAAAGTAGACATCCACTGGAACCGCGAAGCAGGCATCACTTACACAGGGCAAAGCGGACGAGTTGTTGCCATTAATTCAGCAGGTGAAAAACAAACACTCGGGACGTGGAAAACCACCTCTGGTAAAGCGACAAGCACCGTAAAATTCCCTAAGCAATCAGTCGAAAAAATTCAATTAATTCAGGATGCACTTCAAGGCTCCACAGAACGACCAGGTATCATGTGGGTTTCCGAAGTGTCAGTGTATTAGAGTCGCCTGCTTAAAAATAAGGTCCGTAATTTATATTCATCCCTTACCCCCACTGGGCACTTAAAGAGACACTTAGTCATTGCGAACTTCGCTGAAATACCAGTTCCGCGAGAAATACAACCACAGTAGGTATCAACCAAAATTCAGAGGTTAGGAGCGAGTAGTTAGACGGAGGTCTGCGGGGGATGGCGTAGCAACGTCCAATGATGAAGTATGGCGGAGGTTGAGTGTATGGGTGGATCCTACTCCTAATCTAATTTTTTAAGCCACGGATGAACGCGGATAGTCGCGGATTAGGATGGAGTCGGGGACCTTGAGAACGTTTAGAGCAGTTTGGCTATTACGAGATACTGAGAATAGGTAGGCGACCCTCTTGCTATTCAACATTGGACGTTGGACGTTCGAAGTTCGAAGTTGGACGTTCCCCGTTTCTGTTTTTAGCCACGAACCCGTTCATCCGTGGCTAAAGAGACAGAACCTGAGAACGTCCAATGATGAATAAGACTAAGAACTTACAGTGAAATCGCCCTTCGCCAAATTGACGAACGTGCTCAAATCCACAAACTTCTGTGTTTCAGTAACGAACTACTAACTTCTAACTACTGACTCCGAACTCCTTTAAGGATTATAAAATCACAAATTAAGTAATAATTAGCGCAAAAATGCGTAAGTGTTTACGCAAAGCACTTGACTTAATCTCAACAGCACGCATCTTGGTAGTATGAAACTTGGAGTAATCGGATTCGGCACACGCCTGTCACACATGGTGAATAACTGTATGCGCCCACTGCAAAAAGACTTGCAGGTAGTCGCAGCCATCGACCCTGAAATCGAAAAAGTAAAGGAGTCCATAGGCGAGGATGATTCTAAATCAGTCCGCTTCTACAATAGTGTAGAAGACATGGTCGAAAAAGGTGGCGTGGATGCAATTGCGATCGGCACCCATTGCAACTTGCATGCTGCCTACGCGATCGATGCAGCGCGTACAGGGCTGCCATTGTTCCTAGAAAAGCCGGTCGCCATCAATATGGAGGAGGCTATCGCGCTTGAGAAAGCTTTTACACATTCGAAATCCAATGTAGTCGTCAGCTTCCCCCTTCGCGCTTCGCCGCTTTGCGCTCAAGTCAAGCATATGCTAGAAAATGGTGAGGTCGGCATGCCGGAACATGTGTTGGCACAGAACTATGTGCCCTATGGCGACGTCTATTTCAATTCTTGGTATCGCGACTACGCGGCGACAGGTGGTCTCTTGTTGCAAAAAGCCACCCATGATTTTGACTATCTCTCCTACTGTATGCGCAGCCCGATCACACGAGTTGCAGCGACTAGCTCGAAGGGCCGTGTCTACCGCGACAAAAGCCTTTCTGCCGAAGGCGGAGATTATAACTACTTCGAAGGTATCGGCACGCCAGAAACTGGGATGAATGAGGACTCTTCAAACGTCCTCCTCGAATTTGCAAACGGAGCAACGGGTGTCTACACACAGGTTTTCTATGCAAAAAAGGGAGCGGCCGCACGGGGTGCCAGTTTTGCCGGACGAGACGGCACACTTCGTTTTGATTGGTTTCGTGACGAGGCAATAGTTCACCGCCATTTCGATCCATTCGTTAATACGGTGAAGGTCGATAGCGATCTCAACCATCACGGTGGCGACGGTGTTCTGGCGGAAAACTTTCTCAAGGTCGTTACCGGAGAAGCGCGCTCGATCGCAACGATCTGGAATGGCCTACAAAGTGTCTACGCCTGCCTTGCTGCCCGCACTAGTGCGGAAACAAGCACATTCCAAGATGTTCGCCAGCTCTCAAACCGTGCACAAATACCGACAGGTGAATTAGTACAATAAAGATCCTCCAATATTATAAGTCTCCCCATGAAAAAACGTTTGGATATAAAAAGTTTCTCCGAGAAAATCGGAGTGTCTACCGCAACAGTTTCGCGCGCATTCTCAGGTCGAGGTCGTATCAGCCCGACGACCCGCACTCGCGTCTTGAAAGAGGCAGAGCGCCTAGGCTTCGTGCCGAACGTCCACGCTAGCCGCTTAAATTCGAAGCGAACAGGCGTGATCGGCCTCTATTACACATTCTCCGACGAAGTGATCTTTGATTACTACAACATGGAACTGGCACAGGAACTAGCCATTGCAGCGGAAAAAAGGGGCTACTCAATTCACCTAGAACTCGGCCGTGCCGGTGGGACGTCTGACAAAACTCGGATGCGTGAACTGAGCATCGGGAATGGCATGGATGGTGTGGTTGTGGTTTCTGACAGCCTCACCAATGGGCAACGTATGGTAAAATCCGTCAAAGGCTGCCCTGTAGTCGTGATCACGAGTGAGTCATGGACACCGATTCACGACGAGGTCACAGTTGAACTGGATGTAACTTCTGGCATCCGCGAAGCGATCTCAACACTTGCCAAAATGGGACATCAGAAGATCGGTTTTTTGGACTCGGGAAGCCACGGCATTAAGAAACGGGCATTCCGTTTTGCTTTAGAAGAACACAACCTTCGCTACGACGAGAAGTTGGTAGCGATTGCCGACAAATCCTTTAGCGACGGACAGCTGGCATTCGAGCGAATCTACCGTTACAAGCCCACTGCCCTATTATGTGCGACCGACATTATCGCACTGGGCGCAATGAATCGCGCAAATAAAATAAAGTGCCGCGTACCGGAAGACATCTCAATTATAGGTATCGACGACCTGGGCTTTACCGCCTTCACCACTCCCGGCTTAGCCACTGTTGGTATTCCTCGCGATCAGGTCGCGGCAACCACAATCGACCAACTCATCGCTCGCTTCGAAAGCGACGGACAAAAAACAGGCGCCTCTCGCTACATCATCAGCAGTTATTTCCTCAACCGCGCGTCGGTAGCTTCCGTACCTAAACCCTAAATAACCACACAGCCAAAAAATATGAACAAAAAAATAACACTCACCGGGCTCTTCATTGCAAGTAGTCTGGCCTTCATCCTACCAGCCAATGCTGGCACCTTCGCCGAAATCACAGTTGATGGCGATATCTCCGACTGGGCTAGCATCACTCCCGTTTTCACCGATGCCAACGAGTCGTTCACTTTCGATATTAACCAAATATCCATCGCGCATAACGCCACGAATCTTTTCATTCTGGTCACCTTTAACAACGCTGTAAACCCAAACTCGGGCAATGGTCTCTTCCTTGGATTTGATAATGATAGCAACACTGCCACAGGCTTTGATGTTTACAGCGCAGGCCTTGTCGGCACAGAAGCCGCTTATCAGAATGACTTCCCGTTTGAACAGGCAACCGGCGTTTTTAATACGGGTGCGACAACCGATGCAGCTGTTGGGATTAGCCCCTACAATACATCGACGAGCTTTCAGGAATTTACGATCTCCAGAAGTGCAATCATTGACACTGGCAGCGGGCAACTCTTGTTCCCCAACGATTCATTCACGTTCATAACTTACTTCAACGATGCTGATAGTGATGTAGCCGGTGCCGTAAGTTATTCCTTCGCAGTACCAGAGCCCTCTCAAGCCGCACTTTTACTCGGACTTGGAGCTGTTGCTCTAACAATTTCTCGTCGTAGGCACAAAGCTTAGGTCAAACTTACAATCATTTAAATTATTGGAATTCAGATGAACGATCCTACAAAAGCTCACTATCATCGGTCGCTCTCGAACGACCGTTCATCTGGATTCACTTTAATTGAACTGCTCACTGTGATTGCAGTCATCGCGATACTAGCCGCAATCCTCATCCCATCGCTGGGAAAGGTGCGTGAAAGAAGTAACCTCACTAAAAGCGTCGCTAATGTCCGCAGTATCGGACAGGCCACCCTACTCTATAGTCAAGAAAATAACGGCGAGTATCCAGTTTGGTATGACTATTCTAAAGGCCAATACTGGTGGGCACAGCTGCTCCCCTTACTGAGCGACGATAAAGAGATTTTCGGCAGTCCTGCTCACGATGAATTCAATCCAGAAACCAACGATACACTATCCGAGACCATTTCATATGGTTGGAACTACGTCATCATGGGGCGCCATAAGGCCGACAGCAGTTACTCGGGCGACCATGTGCTCAATCAATTCAATCTAGACCCTTCACAAACGTTAGTAGTCACCGATGGACCAAGCACCGGATCCTGGGGCTACATCGACCACGTCGGCCAATTTGGCGACGAGACGCGCTACGGTAACAACGAACTGGTAGCACTCTTTTTGGACGGTCGCGTCGAAACTAAAGATGCCTTCGTTTTCCGTCAGATCGATCCCTACTTCAATCCAATTAAGGCACTGCCGCCTACGCAATAAATTGCAGCCACTCATTTCTGACTCTTTCACTCATTGTCATTCTGAAGCTCTCCTAACTTTAATACTTAATGAAACACACATCCATCCTAGCGCTCAGTTTATTAGCCACCAGTTTACCGCTCACCTCCGAAATTGTCCAACAGAAGGCATTGAACGGCATTGCACCTGGCGAATCCCTCGTAGCCGCTGCTGCAGCCGCGAATAAAGACGGCATTCGGATCGAAATGAAAACCAACGGGCAACCGACAACTTGGGTACATGTGTTTATTAATATTGATGGCGATGAAAACACTGGTTTCGACCACCATTTGGGCGGACCTTCGGGCAAAGGTCTTGATCTAATGCTTGAAGGTGACATCCCCTACCTCTTTTCCGGAGAGGACGCCTCTAAATGGTCGTGGGCGGAGCAAAGCTCAATGAGTTTAACCAAGAACTACGAAGATGATATAATCATTCTACAATTGTATGCTCCGGACGTGGAAATATCCGAGCAAACAAAACTAATGGCGGTCACATACTCCGAAGATTATAAGGAAGCACTCGATCATTTGCCACGCACAGGTACGGAATGGACGTTTACGAAGAAAAGTCTAACTGGAAGCACACAGTCACCCAGTGTCGCAGCTGTCGAAAAAAAAAAGCTTCCGGTCAGACGGCCGGTAAAGGACCTCCGTCAGTCCTTTAAGCAAATAAGCAGTTATGCCTGCTATTACGGCAAGGGACAAGTCGAAGCACTCTCCCAGCGTGACGCCGTCATCATCGAAACCAAAAACCAGACACCCGAAAGCATCGCTGCCATGCAAGCGAGCGGCACACTCGTCATCGGCTATATCAGCATTGGCGAAGATGACTCCCTAAGAACTGGTGATGGACTCGGCTACGGAGGCTTCGATTCAGCCTATTTCGATCGTAACAACGATAACATACCGGACAAGAATTCGATCTGGAATTCTCATTACGCCGATGCAAGACAGCCCGCATGGAGGCGCTATTTCCTCGATCGATCGTTCGAAATGCGCAGAGATTACGGCGTCGACGGTTTCTTTTTGGACACCATCGATACAAGTGAGCTCTACAAAGAAAGCGAATCAGCAATGATCGGATTGATACGTGAGCTTCGCTTTCAAAACCCGGACTCCATAATCATAAATAACCGCGGTTTCCATACTGTCGAAGCACTTGGCAGCGATATCGACGGAGTCATGTTTGAGAGTTTCACCGCCTCTTGGGACTGGGATCGTGAAGCCTACTACTTGATGGATACGCCCGCCTGGGACTGGGGGCTAACGATCTATAACAAAATGCTCAAACCTGCAATGGAAATGAACGACCTAGTCGTGCTGGTACTCGACTACACTGCATCAGGTGACGCTCCGGAAACGAAGACCTCCTTCGACCGTGCGGTCAGCTTCGGTTACGTTCCGGAAGTCTCCAGCATCTATTTGGATGAAATCTACACTGTCACATACGAAGGTATCCCAGACCCTAATTACCTAAATGTGCAAACAACTCAGGAGAGCATCACCCACACTCTGGATAAGCCTGTCAATGGCTTTCCAACTGGGACTGCAGTTGTGCCAAGTTCGGTCTATCCAGGATACTACGCTGCCTCATTGGTCGACGGAGTGAAGGACAAGGATGCACTCAGCTGGCGAAAACGCGCATGGGCTTCTTGGGAAACAGAGGACACCCACCAACTAAAATTCGAATTACCAGAGGCCACCTCAGCATCTCGCCTTCGTATTACTTGGGCTTGGGATAATGGCCAAACCCACACCTCACGAAATTTCCGCATAGAGGTACGTCCTGAGGGAAAGGAAAATGACTGGATGGAAGTGGCCGATTATGCAGATCACAAAGAAGCCATCACCACCGTCGATCTCGACGGTAAGCATTTCACAGCCCTACGAGTCTTCCAAGAAGTTGGAGGCGGATCGAGCTCGCGACCCGACATAATGTGGATCGAACAAATCGAACTGCTCCAGTGAGACCAAACTTCAAACCGTCCTCTGTGCTTCTCTCCCCTCTTCTTCTCTCTCTATGACTACAATCGATTGGAGTATCGTTGGCTGTTTTCTGGCAGTGCTCATCGGCATTGTGATCTTTTCTCAGCGCTACATGCGTGGTGTGGCCGACTATCTGGTCGCCAATCGCTGCGCCGGACGCTATCTATTGACGCTATCCGAAGGCATCGCAGGGCTCGGTGCCATTACCATCGTGGGTGCCTTTGAGATCACTTACCAAGCTGGCTTTGTGCCAATTTGGTGGGGCTATTTCCTTTCGCCGCTCGGGCTCTTTATCGCACTCTCTGGATTCGTCATCTACCGCTTTCGTCAGACTCGTTCGATGACGATGCCGCAGTTTATCGAGATGCGCTACAGCAGAAGTTTTCGGGTGTTTTGCGGGTCTTTGGCTTTCCTCGCTGGCTTGATTAACTACGGCGTTTTCCCTGCGATCACCGCACGCTTCTTCATCCATTTCTGCCAGTTACCTGATGCTTTTTTCGTTCTCGGCGTCGCGATACCAACGTTCCCTGCGATCATGGCCTTGGAACTGGGCTTGGCTATGACATTTGTTCTCATCGGTGGACAAATTACAATTTTACTAACTGATTTTGCCCAGTCGATGTTTAGCCTCATCGCCTTTCTCATCATTCTACTCTTCATCATGTATAGTTTCGAGTGGACTGAGTTGGTGAGCGGGTTGATGACGCGCCCAGAAGGCCAGTCGATGATTCATCCATTCGATGCTGGAGAGATGCAGGACTTTAACATGTTCTATTATCTAATCGGCGTTTTTATGGTCGTCTACACGACCAGAGCCTGGCAAGGCAGCGCGGCCTACAATGCGTCCGCACGTTCACCACACGAAGCGCGAATGGCAGGAATACTTGGCAACTGGCGCGCAGTGGCTCAAGGCATGGCAGTCTTAATGATGCCAATCGCAGTCTTCGCAGTCATGCATAACTCGGCATTTTCCGAAACAGCCGCGCAGATCACGACTGACCTCGACCTTTTGTCGGACCCCGCCATCCGAAATCAGATGACGGTTCCGATCGGCTTGACGCATATTCTCCCTGTTGGGATGACCGGCCTACTTGCCGCCGTCATGATGGCGGCGGCGATCAGCACGGACAACACCTATATGCATTCATGGAGCTGTATGTTTGTGCAAGACATCGTACTGCCCTTTCGCAAAAAACCTCTAAGCACGAAGGAACACGTTTTCCTACTACGCGGTGCACTGGTGGGTGTCGCCGTCTTTGCCTGGTCGTTCAGTATCCTCTTTCCGCTAAAGGACTACATCTATATGTTTTTCGATATAACCGGTGCAGTTTTCCTCGGCGGTGCAGGCTCAGTCATCATCGGTGGTTTGTATTGGAAACGCGGTACGACTGGAGGCGGCTGGGCGGCCATGATTACCGGCGCAGTACTCTCGCTCGGTGGCTTGCTGACTCAATCGTTTTGGACGTCAGACATTTCGCCGAGGTTACTCAATTGGTTTCCGGAAAACACATATCTCCTAAGCATCGCCGACTCATTCCCATATAACGGTAGGCAAATGATGTTCTTTTCAATGCTTTGCGCCATCGCAGCCTACGTGCTAGTCTCTCTTTCTCAATCCTACGCGCATAACTTAGATAAACTGCTGCACCGTGGCGAATACAAGCGAGCCGATGATCCTTCTGTCGAAAAACCACTCAGCAGCTTGCGCACACTCGGCATGGGACCTGAATTCAGTAAGCGAGACCGCATCGTCTACATTTCAACGATGGTCTGGGTCATCGGTTGGTGGATGGTCTTCCTGATCGGCACGCTGATCAATTTGTTTTTCGAAATCGAAAATAGTGCATGGGTTACCTTCTGGAAAATCAACGTCTGGCTGTCGGTCGTGCTCGGAGTTCTGACTACAGTATGGTTCGTTCTCGGCGGTGCCTCGGACGTCCGCCAACTGTTCATTGACCTCAAGAAGAACCGTCCCGACAACGCGGACGACGGTAGTGTGGTGAATGGAATGAATGCGGACGATCTACCACATTCCTAGCAAAACCCTCTTCAAAGCACTTTTACTATGAAAATCTTAATCATCATCACATCTTTGATTCCAGCGCTTTGCTATGGCGCGATGTATCACGTAAGCACGACTGGTAGCAATAGCGCCTCGGGTAGCGAATCAACTCCATGGGCGAGTATCAGCCACGCGAATACCCAAGCGGTTGCCGGCGATACTGTAACCGTTCATGCAGGCACCTACAACGAACGTGTCGTATTTGGGCAATCGGGAACAAGCAATGCCTACATAACCTTTCGTGCGGCTCCCAATGAAGAAGTCATTATAGACGGTAACGGCATCGCGGTGAGCGGACGGCAGGGCTTGCTTGAGATTCAAAGTAAATCCTACCTGCGCATCGAGGGCTTTACCCTCAAGAACTTCACCAACACGCAGCTCTATCAGGTACCTGTCGGCATCCTAATTGAGGGCAGCGGAACCGGCATCGAAATCGTGAACAATACGATCGAATCGATGGGATCGACCGCCACAGTCGACTCCAACTTATTAGGTCGCGACGCACACGGCATCGGCATCTTCGGCACACAGAACACCGCAATCGCGGATATTCTGATTCGTAACAACACGATTCGCAACCTCACTCTCGGTTCCAGTGAGGCGCTCGTCCTGAATGGCAATATCAACGGTTTCAAGGTGCTAGACAACTTGGTCGAGGACTGCGACAACATTGGTATCGACGCAATCGGATTTGAAGATACCGCGCCGACAGTTGCTCTGGATCAAGCACGCAATGGGCTCATTGCACGCAACGTAGTTCAAAATATCGCGACCGCCTCGAATCCTGCGTATGCTGGGGAATCCTCCGCTGGCGGGATATATGTCGACGGAGGGCGCGACATTATGATCGAGCGCAACATAGTCGCAAACTGCGACATCGGCATCGAAGTGGCCTCCGAACACCAAGGAAAAGTCACCTCAGGCATCACCGTTCGTTCAAACCTAATCCGTAACAACCTGATGGGCGGGCTATTTATTGGCGGCTACAATGCAAATTCAACCGGCGATGCAGACGACTGTCTGATTGCCCACAATACATTCTACAACAACGACACGAATGCGTCCGGCGACGAATACGGACAAATCTACATTCAATACCGAGTCACAAACACCGACTTTGTTTCAAACATCATGTATCATGATATCACGAAAGCCGGAGAATATAACATATTCATCGTACAGTGGAATACGACAGGGAGCTCCATGACCTTCGACCGAAACCTCTTCTATGGCACGGACACACCGATTTGGATCATCAGTAATAGCTGGATCGAAGGCTTTGCCACATACGACACACTCAGTGCCAGCGGGAGCAACGAGTCATGGGGCAATCCGCTCTTTAACAGTGTAGGTAGCTTAGACTTTTCTCTACAATCCGGCTCACCAGCAATCGATAGTGGCAATAATAGCATCGTTTCTACTGGTGATCGCGACTTGCTAAGCCATGATCGCACTTTCGGTATCGCACCTGATGCAGGGGCGATTGAGCAAAGCAGCACATCTCCTGATCCCGGCACGGTTAGTATAGAATCAACCGGAAGTGCGCTCGGACTCGAATGGACGATTCCAAACGGCGCACTCTACCGGCTCCAAAGCAGCTCGGATCTATCAACATGGCTCACCGTGCCCGGTTACGATAGTGCCCCCACTGGGACCGCTTATTCAATAATCACCTCGTCTAGTGAGCAGCAGTTTTTCCGGCTGCTCTATGATTAAAAAAATTTGTTTATGAACACCAGCTCGAGTATCCCATCCTGTCTCGTCGATCAATCGGTAGACCAAGCGCTTGATATAGAGATTCGCCAACTGCTACAGACTTGTTTCCCGGAAGAAGCAAAATTCAAGACGCAACGTCACTACAATGAACCGCCAGCCATGCGCTGGCTTCTACGGAATGAAGGTGAGCCCATCGGACACATCGCCGCTCACCAAAAATCGTTTCGTAACGGATCGGCAACACACCGCTTCTGCGGAATTTCCGAAGTATGCATCCTGCCGGACTACAGGGGAAAAGGGCAACTGGCTCCACTACTCCAGACACTTGAAGATTACTATGTGGGGCAATCATATGACTTCCTCGTATTACTCGGAGCAGCCAAGGTCTACGCGCACTTCGGCTACCAAGTTGCGCAAAATGTTTACTTCCCATCACAGTCGCCCGCTTCGGCCGAATTTGCGATGTATAAACTCATCGGAGACACTTCCTGGCCCGAAACATCCGTCGAAATTGATGGGCCATATTTCTGATAAAGTGCCGCGACACCCGCGGCCCCGCTATACCATATTTCAAATCCTCCCCCTCACGCTAAGATCCCTTATGAAAAAATTAATTTTACTAGCCTCAATACTTCTCACTTCACTGAGTTTTGCCCAGCGTGGCCCCGTCTCCGGTCTGTCGACATCGACGCCCTACCTGATCTATTATTCTAATTGGGATACATCAAAAGTGGAGGCGGCACGCGACAATTACGAACTAGTTATTTTACATCCTAATAGTAATATCACTCCCGCCGAAGTCGCAACAATAAGACGTGGGCCTGATAATCTAACAGGGACAACGGATGATGTGATCGTGTTGGCCTACATTTCCGTGGGAGAGGATAACCGTCCATCGGCACCTGTGGTGGGCGATGGTAATGGGCCACGTGTAGATCCACGTTCTGCAGATACAGATCCCTTGTCCGCTGTAGACCCATTGGGTAATGCCTCGACGGGAGGAACCGGCTTTGCATCCTATTACCTGGATGATGAAGATTCCGATGGCACCCCTGACTCCAATACCACCTTTGGCAGTCCATTTGTAAACCCAGGCGACCCTGCTTGGTATCAAGTCATTCGTAATAACGTCAAGGCTACTGATGGAGTGGCTGGTTTGGAAGAACTACTCACGAGCACAACCGGGCTCGGCTATGCTTGTGATGGTGTCTTTCTCGATACACTGGATACCCCTGCACCGAACAGTTTTGGCGCGACCCAGTATGAATGGACTGCTCCAGCCTATCAAGCAATGGTGAAACAAATTAGCGATGACTATCCAGGTAAAATCCTATTGGGAAATCGTGGCCTCTTTTTCTATAACCCGAACCTCAAAACGTATGCGTATAACCTACGCCCGTATCTCAATATCATTCTGTTTGAAAGTTACTATACTGATAGCAGTGGTAGCGGTGTGCCGTCGGTCTTTTTCGATGATAACAAATTTAATTTTGCTCCAAAAATCAATGCTGAGGCAGGACGCGCAGATGGATTTAATGTCCTTAGTCTAGGATACACAACAGTGGGTGAGCCAGCTTCGTTAGGAGAAAATGATTTCATAGAAAGTCAGCGGGAACAGGGCTGGTTACTCTACCGAACGACCCCTGCTTTGGATGCAGCATTCAATACTGACGCGGCAATCTGGAATGCAGCCAATGTTGATACCACGGCTCCTACCTGGGATAGCACAGCCGCTTTTGGTGCTGATTATGATCTAGTGACTTTAGGTAACCAGCCGCCACCTGCGCGTGTGGGGATTCAAGAAGTGATTGCCGGCGATACCACGACCATCGTCCGCTGGGATGTCGCGAGGGATCAATCTGGACCTGTAAAATACAACCTCTATTACACTGATCAGGCGGTAATAAATTTTGCGACAGCAACTAAGGTTAGCTCTGTAACAGCTGACATTCCTGCCGACTATGCTACGGGGCCAACGTCCCCCACTACTTACACTTACGAATATGAGGTCACGGGCCTAACCAATGACACGACTTATCTCTTTGCCGTTCGAGCAGAAGACGGGTTGAGTCAGGAGGACACGAATACGGTGGCTATGGCCGCTACTCCGGTACAGCCAGCTTCAATGTATGCTGTGATCAGTATTGATGGCAACGCCTCGGATTGGGCAGGCATCCCGACTATTCTAACTGATCCAACAAGTGATGGAACTCCGGATATCGTTTCCATCAAGGCGGCGAATGACGAAGACTACCTGTATCTTCTCGTAGAATATGCCGCAGCTACGGATACGAATACCTTCAATGGCTCTCCCAGCATTTTTCTATCGCTCGACAATGATAACAATCCAGCCACCGGGTTTGATGTATTCGGACTGAGCTCAATAGGTGCTGAAGTCAGTTGGCAAAATAATTCGGTTTTTGCGCAAGATCTGGCGAATTTCAACATCGGAGACAACTTCACGGATGCGACTCCTGACATTTTGCCCTACAACACCAATACCTCATTTCAGGAATATCGTATTTCCCGTGCCGCTACTTATAATCTAGGGGGGGGAGATTTACCTGTGTTTCCCAACAATACTGTGGGACTGGCTTTTTGGACTAATGGAGCACTCGCGGAATTCGCAGGAGCATTCAGCTACACCTTTGCTTCTTCGCCACCACTGCCGTCATATTACGCGAGCCCTGCAGTCGATGGTGATATGGCAGAATGGGATAGCATTCCCGAGATTAACATAGATCCGACTGGGGATGGTACACCTGATATTGTCTCTGTCAAAGTAGCCAACGATGAGGACTACCTTTACCTTCTCGTTCAATACGATTCAACAACGGATACGAACATTTTTAACGGCTCGCCAAGTCTTTTTCTTTCTCTCGATAACGACAACGACACAACTACAGGATTCGATATTTATTCCTTGAGCGAAATAGGTGCCGAGGTAAGTTGGCAAAATAATTCGGTTTTTGCGCAAGATCTGGCGAATTTCAACATCGGAGACAACTTCACGGATGCGACTCCGGACATTTTGCCCTACGAGGCAAATACCTCATTTCAAGAGTATCGTATTTCCCTTGCGGCTACTTATAATCTTGGAGGGGGAGATTTACCTGTGTTTCCAAATAGTATTATTCGACTAGCTCTTTGGAGCGACGGTGGTTCTGCTGAGTTCGCAGGTGGTTTCGTCTATGAAATGGCCAGTGCCACTCCAGAGAATATTTACAATTACTGGAAAACAACCAAGTTTACGTCCGCCCAATTACTCGATCCTCTGATTAGTGGAGATTTGGCAAATCCAGATAACGATGCCTGGGTTAATCTTGTGGAATTTGCACTCGGGAGCGAACCTGACGTATCTAACAGTACTGCCAGTTTACCAGTAATTGGAACCATGACCATCGGGCTGGATCAGTATAGAACCTTAACCTATACGCAGCGCGATGATTGTTCAGTTTTAGTGACTCCGCAAAGCTCGCCAAACCTAGGTTCATGGGACGATGGTGCGTCGCACTTCGTCACTGTTTCCACAACCGCCTTTGGCTCCGACCTCGAACAAGTCGTGGTGCGCGCCTTTTCACCTATTTCTTCGGACCCCTATTTCATGCGACTCAGCATCACACTCAATCTCTAATTCTAAAGTTGGAAGCTAGGAGTTAGACGGAGGTCTAGCTCCTAACTCCTCTTTTAAGGCTAATATAAAAAGCGCAGCGAACTTTACTCAGGAAGGGATTTGTTCCGAGGAGCGCAGCGACGACATGACCGGACGCGTAGCGAACCGGACCACCAAGGGTGAAAATCCCGACCAAAAAAGCGCAGCGAACTTTACTCAGGAAAGGATTTGTTCCGAGGAGCGCAGCGACGACATGACCGGGCGCGCAGCGAACCGGACCACCAAGGGTGAAAATCCCGACCAAAAGAGCAAAGCGAACTTTACTCAGGAAGGGATTTGAACCCTCATGCCCTTGCGAGCACCACGACCTGAACGTGGCGTGTCTACCGTTCCACCACCTGAGCTAAAAGTTATGCTACAAAAGCAATGGTAGCTCTCGAAGGCTGTCAATCTTGGGTTACGAATCTTAAGAAGATGAGTGATTGACTACGAAAAGCGCGAAAATACGCGAAATCAGTAACTCTAGATTTCTGGAAATATCGCAGAGGTACAATTTAATGTGCGGAGCAAATGAATGAAGTTCTTGATTTGGGAGCGTCGGCCTCCGTGCCGACACTCGTGTAGACTCATAATGGATGCGAACACGGAGGTCCCGCCCTGAGGCTACCCCTCAGAAACAATTACATCTGGTGCGTGTGTGATGCCATCACTGAGATTCGCCCTATAACATTCAATATTGAACGTTCAAAGTTGGACGTTCGACGTTCCCAATCTCCCATCGTAACTAGGTTCAGAACAATCTCCGAACAAGGGCCCCCGACAAGGGAGTGCAATTAAGATTGAGACGGAAACATTTCTATACTTGGTTCATTTATCGAAAACACTATGAAAGAGGCATGACTATTGATGAATGCTTAGCGAAGTATCTGGACCAAACCCCGCTCGTTGACGAAACGGCCTACGTCGCGAAAGGCGCAATCATAATCGGCGCGGTGACGCTGGCGCCCAACTCTAGTGTTTGGCATGGATGTGTGCTGCGTGGAGACATCAACACAATTGAGATCGGCGAAGGCTCGAATGTGCAAGACGGCACCATAGTACACCTATCCGACGACTATGGCGTCGAAGTCGGCAAGTATGTAACAATCGGTCATGCGGCGATGATTCATGCCTGTAAAATCGGCGATGGTTGCCTAATCGGCATGCAGGCCACCGTACTGGATGGTGCGATTATCGGTGCTGAATCGATTATAGGTGCAAATGCCCTTGTGACTAAAGGAACCATAGTCCCCGAAGGCTCACTCGTTCTCGGTTCGCCGGCCAAAGTCGTGCGAGCACTCACCCCCGAAGAGCGCGCCTCAGGACGCACGCTTGCTGAAAAATACGTGCAGGTCTCGGCCGGTCATAAAGCACGTTTCGGATCGGAGCTGTAGGCGATCTTGTACAATGCTAAACCGATTCTTCATTTTAATTTACTTACTCAGCTGCCATTACTGCTGGAGTAATGAACCGTCCACAGAAAAAGAAGTCAGACTTCAACTTCCTGGTGAGGCATACCTAAATCAAAAAACAATCTCTCTCACCTACGCAGACAACTCAATTGATGAGGTGATTAAAGACATTGCCCATGAATTCAAACTAAACGTCAATATCCCGAATGAGTTAATCAAATACCGAACTTCTATCAGCCTGAATAATGTAACATGGAGACAAGCCTTCGAAGTCCTCTTAAATCCGATAGAATACAATTATTACGACGCAGCTGGATTGGTACGCATTCTACCTAAAAGCAAGCTCGATGCCTTGCCACTAAGTCAAATAAAGCATCGCCTGATCTACATAGAACCCCGCGTATTTATCGATTACTATTCCGAGAGCCTCCTCATCGAAAAAGCAGAGCGCTTCGAAGTAGACGGCAAAACCCTGATTATACACGTACATCCGAGACAAGCTTCCGCATGGAAGGAAAAGCTAGAGTGGGCAGATCGCGCTAAGGGTCTTCCGAATTATCCCCAAAAGATCTACTGGCCAAAAAAAATTCCCAAACGGGTATTACGAGCAATTCCAAAGAAACATGCCCTAGGGTCGAACATCGAGCATACACGGCTGATAGATTTTGAGTGGGTCGATGCGAGACTTACTGTTAAGCAGCTACGCCCCTATCTCAGCGATCCAGATGACCATATCCATGTGAACCGACGAACCAATGTGATCATCGTCACTACTGCCAAAGATAAATTGCCCATGATTCTATCGATTTGTGAGTTTTTAGACCAAAAGAAATGGTATCTCAATCCTGAAGAACGTTCTAATCTCGAGAATCACGACCAATCCGATTAGCTCGGTTCGGGTCGGAGCTGTAAGCAATTACAACAACAGCATGAATCTAAAAGAAACGCCTAGCTTAGTTATTATGAAAAATGAGTTTTTGACTATGAAAGGCGCGAAATTGAATATTCTGAACTTCTGATAGTTTCGCGTTCCTTCGCGTCTTTCGTGGTTAACTGTTTTCGGAGCCATGTACCCCTAAAAAATAGGGTTCGAGATATTAGAGACTCTGCCACTTTTCAAACTGCTCCATAAGAATACTGACTTCGCCGTTTTTATTACCCTCTGGGCTTGCAAAGCAGTGGGAATGCTTTTCTGGTGTCAGTTGCTATTGAGACTTAATCTCACAGAGCAACTTTTCTCCATGCGACTCAACGAAATCAAGAAAGGCGGCCTCTTCCGCGTTAAAAACCTCAATTGCTGTAACGATTGTGTCTCCCGATTAATGGAGATGGGCTTGTTACCGGACCAAGAGATCCGCCTGATGCATGAAGCTCCACTAGGCGATCCGATCGCGATCGAGTTTAACGGCTGCCATATCAGCGTTCGCTTGGAAGACGCTGCACACGTAGAAGTTGAACCGATTAGTGTATGAGCACACCAGTTTCAGGCACTCGTATTGCTCTGATCGGCAATCCCAATACGGGTAAGACTTCCCTCTTCAATACCCTCACGGGTATGCGCCAACGAGTGGGTAACTACTCCGGTGTAACCGTCGAAAAAAAGACCGGTATATGTTCTCTACCAAATGGTCAGGATGTCGAACTAATCGACCTACCTGGCACGTACAGCTTAAGTGCGAGCTCTCTGGATGAACGCGTCGCGGTTGACGTCATCACAGGGCATGGACTCGGGCAAAAAGCTCCCGACTTAGTCGTCGTGGTAGTCGATGTCGAAAACCTCCGACGTAACCTCTTCCTTGCCTCGCAAGCAGCCGAGCTTGGCGTGCCGATGGTGATCGCGCTCAACTGTTGGGATGTTGCTGAAAAAAAGGGTCTACAAATTGACAGTAAGTTACTGGAGCAGCGCCTCGGCGTGCCAGTAGTTCCGACCGTAGCCAAGCGAAAAAGCGGCACAGAAGAACTCGCCAAGGCGATTGAAAAAGCAATCGAAACACGTCCGATGCTGGTGCGCCCGAAATGGCCACAAGCAATCCAAAAGGCAATCGACACACTGCACGAAGCGCTGATTAAGAAGCGCAATGAAGTGCTCAGTGAGGGTGAACTCCAACGCTTGCTCTTTGACCGGAAAAGCACTGTCAGTGATCGCCTGAAAACACCTGAGACTGAGCTGGCAACGATCATCAAAACAGTTCGTGATCAACTTTATAAAGACGGGTTTCAACCGGATGCAGCCGAATCAACTCTACGCTATCGCTTTCTAAATCCCCTACTCAACGATGTGCTTGAGCGCCAGGCGGCGATGAAGACGCGAAGTAAATCGGAAGGCATCGACCAACTCCTACTGCATAAATTCTGGGGGCTCGTGGTCTTTGTCGGAATGATGTATGTCGTCTTCCAATCGGTCTACACGTGGGCAGGACCGATGATGGACTTAATCGAAGGCTGCGTGGGCTGGGTGCAAGGCATCGCTGCCGACGCGTTAGCTGGAACACCCATGCTGCAAAGTCTGATTGCCGACGGCATCATTGGAGGCGTAGGTGCCTTCCTCGTGTTCCTCCCGCAAATCTTGGTCCTATTCTTCTTCATCTCGATTTTGGAAGAATCAGGCTACATGGCACGTGCGGCCTTCCTCATGGATAAGCTATTCCAATGGTGTGGGCTCAACGGGAAAAGCTTCGTGCCCCTACTGACGAGTTTCGCCTGTGCCATTCCCGGAATCATGGGCGCACGCACGATCCATGACGGTAAGGCGCGTTTAATTACGATACTGGTCGCACCGCTCATGAGTTGCTCAGCGCGTCTACCCGTTTACCTATTACTCATCGGTGCGTTTATCGAGCCCGTCTATGGACCCAAAATCGCCGGAGCCACCCTTTTTGCAATGCACTTTGTCGGCGCACTGGTCGCGGCTCCGTTTGCATGGGCACTGAATAAAAGCGTCAACAAAGGCCGCAAACCAGAGCCCTTTGTGATGGAACTGCCCCACTACCGCGTGCCTCAGGTGAAGCTCACTTGCCACCGGATGTATGAAAGTGGTAAGGAGTTCATCGTCCGCGCGGGAACGGTTATCTTTGCGATGACGATTGTTATTTGGGCACTGCTCTATTTTCCCCGCTCCTCCGAAGTGGAAGCAGACGTCACCGCCGCTTACACACAAGAAGTCGGATCTCTTGAGCAAATCGATGCAGACGAACTATCGAAGCGCATAGATGCCACCTTCCTAGAGCAGAGCTATATGGGTCGTTTCGGTAAGTTTGTGCAACCAGTCTTTGCGCCCGCTGGCTATGACTGGAAGATCACCGTCGGCGTTCTTGCCAGCTTTCCTGCCCGTGAAATTATCATTTCCACACTAGGGATCACTTATGCGCTCGGCGGCGAAATTGATGAAGAATCCGACGACCTACGCAGCACCCTTACCAATGCGAAATGGGAAAGTGGCCCACGCGCCGGAGAACCCGTATTTAACATCCCTGTAGCCCTATCGATCATGGTCTTCTTTGCTCTTTGTATGCAATGTGGCGCCACAGTTGCCGTGATCGCCAAAGAGCTCAACTGGTGGTGGGCAAGTGGTAGCTTCTTTGGTTTAACCGCAGTCGCTTGGGTGGCCGCAGTGCTGGTCTATCAAGTAGGTATGTTGTTTAGTTAGTGCTGAGAAATACAGGATAAGCATTCCTTAATTTGAGATTTTAATCGAAAAACGTAGGCTTACATTATGCAGATAATCGAGATCATCATAGTCACACTCATTGTTCTCGGTGCGCTGGTCTATCTCTACAAAACCTTCAAGCCCAAGGGGAAGTCCGGGGGTGGCTGCGGTTGTGGCACCGTCGATTGTAAGGTGCCAAAGCCGAAGATTAAGAAAGCATCATAGTTCCCATCATCATTTCCCCGGAAAGTATTGGTAAATACGTAACAATCACGGATTGCCTCTGGAGGAGATACGCTTCACGCGTTCGCCACGGCTAGTTGGTCTTGATTCAGTTTATCAGCAAGACAACGAGCGTGAAAAGCACATCCCATCAACTCTACTCGTCGTTTTTTCCGTTAAATACCTGAAGTAATTCAATAAAGAAACAGGCTCAACGGCTTAGCTAAATCGTCGAAAATCCAGCTTTCTAGTTCGCGTATTTAGCAAGTTGAGACATAGTAAATCCCAAGGGAATTGTTATGCTACAGAAAGACTTACGTGTTTCGTGTCACAGCCTTTTAGACAAAGGCTCGGTTCTACTCGGACTCCCCATAGGCATCGTCAGCCACATCTACAACAATCTGTATCAAGTGGTGGCGATCAATATTCGACAAGGCGACTTGATCCCGGGAGCCACGTTTCCACTAAATCAAACTTACTGCCGCGATGTCATAGAAGCCGACAAAACCTTTGCAATGACCGAGATTGATGGCGTGCTCGGACTACAACTACATCCCTTGTATGTGAGTATGCCACTCGAAGCCTATATTGGTGCTCCAATTCACCATAATGGAGCGATCTGGGGCACGGTCAACTTCAGCTCGCCGAAATGTCGCTCAGCTTTTTCCAAAGACGAAATCAAACTGGTCGAAGGCTATGCAAAGGCAATCGGTCAACGACTGGATGAAATCGATGCACTCCCGAAAGGCTCTGAACATCGAACCCCCGTCGCGAGTCGCGCACCGTTTACAAACTGAAGGGTGACGATTAGCGTGGTTACTAATTGGTTCTGGCAGTCACAACTGATGCACCACTGTTGCCCCTTGAACCCGAACTATACCGCCGCGCATGAAGATTGGTGAAAACCAGATGTCGGATTATCGAGTAGTTTGGTGTCATAACCTGATGTATAAATCATACAGCTCGAACTGATCTGCAGCAGAAATAAATGAAATATTTAGCCACGGATATACACGGATTTAACACGGATGAAAAGAATCCGATCCGCGAGCATTCGCGTTCATCCGTGGCTAAAAAAAACAGCTCTACAAACTAATTCCCTAGTCTCTCGAAATCACAAAAAATGACGCGCTCCAGTATATGCAAATGCGTCCTCCAAACGAGGTTTTTTTTTGCGTAAGTAATTCTTTATCAGTCACATTTCTCATCCATCGAATTAGAAATACATGAACTCAATGGGTGCTCGTAAAACGCTTCGGCAAGAAGCGCACATCGCTGCCTTTCAGCCCAGCAGTCATGTATCTATATACGCTCCTTTGCGCTTCAGTTGCAGAGCACACTTCTCATCCTATTGCATAATCCGGGTTGAAAAGTTTTAATGACTATCACGACATCACCTAAACACTTGTCGCCGCAATCCTTGAATGACCGCGAGATCCCCCCAATCAGTTCCTCGCATCGCATTGACTTTCGGAGGATGCTTGCGCCCCCGCTCCATTTGCCAAGCTCCGGTAAAGCCACGCACAAATTCCGCAGAACCAAGGATCACCCCGTCACTAAAGTAACGCACCCGACAACGCAAGATCGCCGCTTTCGAGAGCTCTCCATTCTCCTCTTCCAGAACTTTTACAGCTTTCTTTCGAGAAATCACTTTACCCTTATACGTCCAAGGGCTGGAGCCCTTACCAAAGAGCAACAATCGATGCGCCTTTAAAGCCGCCTGCATAGAGCCGCGACTTGACACACCCACCCCAGCGTGATCTGCCCAGACCCGCTTCACTCCCTTGCGTGCGAGTGAATCTCCAGCCACAGCCTCTGCATAGCCACAAAAACGGTAATTCTTCGGATCCTCAACTAAACCCGCACGGACAGGATTCAGATCAATATATGCAGCCATCGTTTGCAGCGGATTGCCTCCTCCCTCGACCAGAACCGACTTGAACCGCTCTGCCCAAAGAGTCCCATAACGCCGGTGAGAACGATTATACCAAACTGAGAAGCGCTGTTTCACTGCTTTCATGAACTCCGAGACATCTGCCATGCGCGCCAGCAACTTACGACGTATTTCATCCGCATCGTCACCACCAGCTTGCAGCTGCGACTCCATAACCTTCGCTGAAGCCTCCTGATACTTCGTAAGCTTAGGATACAGCACTTTGTAACGACGCATCAATTCCCTATCCGCAACCGCTTTCCCATCGGGAACCCCCACGAGCACATGAAAGTGGTTCGACATGATACAATAAGTAAGCAGCTCCACCCCGCAGAAATCCGCCACCTGACGCAGCATCTTACGCAAGACCTCCTTCTCCCGGTCTTCAAAGAGAAGCTCTCCGTTTACAGTGCGCGTCATACAGTGATATACCGCATCCCTACCGCCTACTTTCATCCGTCGCTGCCTCATAATATTAACACTCAATCACACAAAACCCTTTATGTCCATAATTTTTAAGCCTGTCCCTTTTAATTTCTTTTAATTTTTAAGCCTGTCCCTTTTAATTTCTTTGATATTCACAGAGGCTGTGTGTAAGAAGCCTAAGCGACTGAAACAGTGGCTCTGTGTGCAGTGGAGTTGTTGCGGCGTGTTGGTTGAACGCGCGGAAGCGCGACGCGGGGGCAACCCGCGCGCTGGCGGTGGGGGAAAGCCCCTCTGGGGCTGCGTGGCGGGATCGCCAAAGCGGTATAGCTCGGGGCTGCGAAGCGATGCCACGGGCGGTAAAACGTAGACGCTCTTTCGCATCGGAGATGAACGCTTCGAACGTGCAACTGCCCGGGCGCGGGGTTCTGAAGATACTGCGCAGTATCCGCTCGCCGGATACGGAGTCTAACTGCAAGACAGCGCGGCTTAGAACGTAGACGCGCTAGTCCCACCGCAGCCCCGTCTGAGGTAAGCCCCCGCTGACTTGCCGGACGCTCGCCCTAGCTCTCTTATGTCTACATTTTCCTAGGAGCTTTGTTTGAGGACTGGAACAGTCCGAGTGCTCCGTTAAAGGAAAATTAGGCATAAGATCGCTAGGGCGGTAAGGACGGCCTCACCTGCAAATCGGGGGCGTCTCAGGCGGGGCTGCGGTGGGACGGTCGATTGGAACCGTTGCGGCTCAATTAACAGGCGTCTATATTTAACTGTATAATCTTTTTTTTGTATTCCGTAAAATCAACTGCGTATACTAAGTTCTGAAGTTCATGGGGGGCATGGTTTTGCTCCCAATGGAGAAAGTATATTGGACTAGTGTCGTTCCTAGTGTCCAAAAAGTATATGCCCCCAGTACCATCCTTTCCAAAAGCGAAGTAACCATCCAACCACTCATAGCCGTAGTAACCACTTTCTCTCAAACTCACATTTTCCTTTTCAAGCCATTCGAGTGATCTGATCAGCGACAGCTCATCCCCCGATTCGTAATCTCTAAAGGGGTTCTCCTCATATGTGAGTTTATAAGATTCGGGCAATTTTATTCCTAATTGCTGCTCCAAGGATGAGAAGTTCATGTTTTAGCTAAAGTGGGTTGTATTCTCCAAGTTGTAGGCTACTTAAATGACTAAAAATGTCAAAGCTTGAGGCGTCAGGATGACTGTCGATCCAAGACCTCCATTCGTGGTTATAATGCCCCCCCGGTGGAAGGTTACCTCCTAGAGGCCTACTGTGCCATTTTCGATGCGTAACCGTTGGCTCTAGGCTAGTGTAGCGGACATCATTTGGATCAATACCCTTAGATAAGAAGTAGCGGCTAAACTCCAATGGTAACCAGTGTTGTAACTCTACATCACTTGCTGCATATCCGGCAGGTAAACCAGAATCAGATATTTTCGCACGTCGAGCATACTTTCGACTCACAGCATCATCTAGCTTTAAATATCCACTATCGTATAGGTCTTCGATAATCTCTTTGTTGATTTTTCCATCATTTAATAAGCCCTTCAAAACATCTACAATCTGAATACGTGTGCTTGCTTTACCGCGTCCAGATAAAGTGAAGGCATGTTTCATTAGCTGAACTTGCTCTGCTGTAAATCGAACAGCGGCAGTTCCATCTGCACGTTTGATAGCATACCCTGCACCAGCAGGAACAAAGGGAAGGAATCCAATTGCAGCCGAATAGTTGCCCTGTGAGAGTTCACTTACGGTAAGCGCCCAATCGACACCTTCGTTCGCCAGGCTAAAGCCAGCCAAATATACATTTGCAGCAGCAATCCCAACACCCAGATTAGCTTGCCTTTGTTGTTCAACAGCAGCTTCCAACAATGAGATATAGTTTTCAACATCCTCTATCGTTCCGCCAACGCTATTGTCGATTGCCAAGCGAATTTCCCAATAAGCAAGCGATTGACGAAGTTGCTCCATAAGGCAGTTTGCAGCCCAGATCGGATCTTTATCTTCTTCAATTTGGATACGTGGGTGGTCGGCTCCCCAATAGTCCAAGTCGCAATCACCGCCAGTGAGGAAACTAAAGTCTCCAAGCAATACTTCACCTCCTGCCTCTTGGAAGTAACTGAGTAACTCCAATCCTTTATTGCCCCACATCAACTCAAAGTAAGTCAGCAGAACAGGCATGGTAACTGCACCGTCATAGTCATCACCAGATGGCTCCCACGTTCCGAAATCGCTCTCAACAATACATACTTCAATCGGTGCGAGGCCTTCGTCACTAGCGTCTTTTTTGATCGAGAATCGAAGTAGTCCATCACTGGTAATGTCGGAAGGCTTCAGGTAGTCTAAATCAGCGGGAAGTTCCTCCGCAGTCACGAGGAAAATCTTTGGGCGACCGCGCCGCTGATCATCGACGATATACTGGTATGTTGGACTGAAGGTGAACGGGTGCAAGGCTTGCTGGGTATCACCGAGATAGATCGGAGAGTCTTCATCCTCAACAACCTGATCACCAAAGATTGATGATCGCCATACAAAGGGAACGACAGATCCTTCCGGCGAACCTTCCAGCTCTGTAGTGTAAGCAATCTGCAAATTGTAGTCGAAACTCTGATGATAAAATTCGACGGGATAAAAGCGCAGTGTGTCGTCACCCGTTTCCTGCCACTGTCCACGTGCCTTGACGACCTCATTGCTTTCATCCGTGTAGCTGAACTCAGTCGAGAAACGATCTACAGTTTCATCGTCGAGGGCGGTGTTGGTGAAAATTCTAAATTCACATACACGGGATACACCATCCACTTTGATTGTGCCAGTGAAAGTAAAAGAGCCTGCGCTGCTTTCCGTGGCGGTGTCATCCGTTGGCAGAGGTTCACGGTTTCCAAAGTAAACTTGTGCACTTTCGATAGCTTCATCACCCAATGCCTGATTGAAGGCGATGCTGACATCTAAATTCGGTGCAGGTGTTGAGTTTACAATCACCTCGTTGCGTAAACCGACAGCAACTTCATCCCAGCCAATATTACCGACCGCATTTGCGTCAGTCTCGGCTCTTAAGGTGTAAGTCTGCGGCCCTGAGGCATTAATCGTATAAGTCCGCGCAAAACTGTTTTCAGAGGTAAACGGCTGCCACGGCATCACGCCTGCTCCCCCGTAGCTCATCGGGATCGTTTCGAGTAATTCACCATTACAGGTAATTCTAACATTCTGAACGCGATAGCTGCCTTCTGAGGCATCAATCAACTCGGATAGCCTGTCCTTAAACACTCCGCTTACTGAGATCACTAAGTTTCCCGATTCATCGATCTCCGAGCTATCCAAACTCAGATCGATTTCTGGTATCGGATCCGATTCATAATACAAACCACCACTCGAAATTACCTCGCCATCATCTGGCTCACGTTCCACTAAATCCACCTTGAGTAGCGCAATCACACGCTTTTCAGGTGTGCTGCCATCAGAGGGGTTGGTGAGCGCGTGGCCAACCATCATGCCGTGCGAATTAATGTCGGTTAGCTGGATCGAATTCCACTGTTCACTTTGGTCGCCAATTAGATCTGCGAAAGAGAGTGCTCTCCCATTGAGTAATACGCGATTGTCTTGCAGAATCGTTAGATCATTAGAAGACTCTCCTTCAAACCAAATGGCTTCTTTTTTGTTTTCTGCAGGCAACCAAACCTCAGATGGATGAAATATTGTGCCATTATCCAAGGAGTACGCAAATTCGCTCACATTCTGTTTGCGCACTATAATGTCTGTTTCGATGTCGGATAAAATCGAATAATTACTATAGTAGTCATCATCTAGATGGATAACACTTGCAACACTTCCCTCAAGTAATCGGAGTTTAACTCCTTCGACTTCATTGATCTCGAATTCATCACTTTTTACCTTGTAGAGTGTACTTCCATGCGCTCCAAACGCTTGAAAAGTCCAATTCATTTCGATCGGAACGGATTGAAATACATTCGATTGATTATATTGACTGAATATTTCCTGATTCTGAAAATAACTGTAATGATATAGATCGATCGGGTCATGACCGGCCATGGATCCCGCAAAATCGTCGGTATACTTAGAGCGGTGAAGCTCTAGATTATAAAACGCATAGTCAGGATCTATACTTGAAGTCACATAAATCAAATGCGCAGCTGGTATGACTGGCACGCTTGTTCCAAGCGGTTTTACGGTGGTGTCGTACCTAACGTCGAGTTCAGTTATTAGATCGGTAAACTCACTTAATGCGGTATTGATCGATTCATAATCCAAATGCCCTTGAAATGATAGCTTACCCTGTCGGTTCAAGATCTGAGTCATGCTTCGGCTATATTTAAGGTAGTTATTCACTTGATCTCCGGCCTCATAAAAAGTGGTGATATCGCCGTTTAACGCAGGTGGTATCAGAACATCATCGAAATTGTAATAGAGAGTTACAAAGTTTTTCACCGAAGCGGAAGAATCCGTATGGTAAGCAAGCATTGTGCCGCCGTTATCGTCAACGTGAATACGTAAGTCCTGATAGGCACTTGTCGGGAAAGGCAGGTGGCCTGAAAGATCGACCACAACGTAGTTTTCAGAAACGCGTGGAGGGCTTAAGTTTCCGTCGAGTGACCAGCCGTCTTCGCCGTCCTTCTTCCCGTCGCCATCAGTGTCGAAATTGCCTATTTCTGTGCCAAATCCAGCCTCTTCTGCATTTGTCAAACCGTCTCCATCGTCGTCGCCATTTGCCGCTCCAGATGAAGGATCCGTAGGACTGGACCCTTTGCTTGCTTCAATGCCATTATTGCTTCCGTCTCCATCAAAATCGTCTGTGCTAAGCACTTCTTCGATTGTATTTAAATCATTTGTGAGGTCACTATCTGCTAAAGATGCAACGATGATCGTCTGTTCATAGGCATCTGGCATGCCATCGATGTCGACATCTGGAGAAAAGTTCACAACCTGAGAGTCTGTTGCTAATGTAGCACTGGCACTATCTAAGGCGATGACACTTATGGTAACCTCGGCAGCTGTGTTTCCAGTATAACTAACTTGGTAGCTGTTGCCGCTGGATATAATTCCAATACTCGAACCGTCTGCAAAGAACTCGACAGAGGCCAGAGTTGAATCAGGGTCTGTGGCTTGTGCAATTACATCAATTTCAGTCCCTAGAATGTAATAGCGATAGCCATATGGTGAGAGCAAGCTGACCGTGGTCCCGGGCCAGTCCTCTAGATCGAAACTAAAAATATGCTTCAGTTGCCCGAGATTGGCGATGGCCAGGTTGTCGGGAGTTGTGTCTTGAGTCCAAGGGTAGCTGCCGTCAGGCACGACAGTTCCATCCGCGAGAGTGACTGCAAAACCCTCTGCGTGCATGACGCTGAAGAAGGGCGCAGAAAGTGCCTTCAGTTGGCCAATGGTGAGCGGAACGAAGTTGTCCTTGGGAAGAACAGAAAAGGCAGTGACCATATTATAAATCGCGCTGCCTGAGGAGTCTGCATCCGCGGCTTCCATCGCGTTGTAGGCGTGTTTTGCGAGGTTCTTGGCCTGCCCGAGATTGGCGACAGCGTAGTTGTCGGCCATCCAAGCATCGTAAGTCACTGGATCGTGGCCGGACTCGCCGGGTGCTGCCGGCGGCTGGGACGAAACAACACCTTTATCAAGCCACCACTGAGGATAGGTCTGAGCGATGACGACTCCAACAAATAGAGCGCTGGTCAGCGTAAGTAAAATCGGGACACGATACCTCATTATATTTGGCTGTTAAGCGATTACAGTGCGCCGAAAGCACCCATGGAGATGTCGCCTTGGGCGGTGGCCAACACGACCTTACCTGTAATGGTTGTGCTCAAAGTTGTCGAGTCAGCTCCAGTTACCGCAATTGCAGTTTGAGTGTTATCATCCGAAGAAACGAGCGTGGTCGCTGGGCCGGAAGACCCTGAGCTAGCCGCAGTGAACGACACCCAGCCGTCAGTAGCGTTTTTGTAACCTTCGAAATCTGTGCCAGTATAACGGATCGCACCTTCAGTCGAATCGACGGAGTTGCCATTGGCATCTAAAGGCTTTCCATTCGCATCGAATCCATTCTTGTAATCTTGAATGACTAGTGGACCTTGGACTTGAAGTGTTTCCTCCTGACTTCGCAATTCGGTCATCGAAACGTGCTTTCCGAGAGCAGTTCGTCCATCTTTTAAAATAGTAATGGCATTTGCCTGATTAATAAGTGGGTCCGTTCCAATACCAATCTCCAAAATCGAATCCTGAAAATACCAGTTTTCATCACTATCAGAACTATGTACACTGTTTATATTGTAGCGTCCAAAAGTAGTAGAGAGTATAGATCCAGCTCGTGATGAACCCCATGCAGTGGAAAAATTTCCAAATGCGTAAGTCAAAACCCCCCAAGCAGTGGAACCATTTCCGAGCGCGGAAACGCCATAGCCCCATGCAACAGAATTAGTTCCAGAGACAAGGGAATTACCGAAATTGGTCGAACCATTACTATCTGTCGTCACAACAGAATCGCCAGTATTAAGCCCAAGAGTCGTATTAAGATTACCAGTATTGAGCACCGTTTCGCCTCCAACAGTGAGCTCCCCAGAAAGACTGACGTCACCAACGACATCGAGGTCACTTTCAATCGTAAGTGTCTCTGCATAGGCAACAAAAGGAGTGCTTAAAATTAACAGGTTAAGCGTTGTTTTGGTTATGAGTTTCATAGTGGTATTGAAGTTAGAAATTTTTAAAATATGAACGTTGGTGTAAGGATGAGGCAGACGCCCCTAATTAATAGTAACTGAGCCGTTCAGACGCAGGGTTAGGTTTTTGCCGTTTAAGTTAAAAGTTGTTTCGTCGTAGGTGCCGGACTGGAGCAGGATGACTTCACCCTCGGCCGCTATAGAAATGGCAGAAGTGATGGAGCTTTTTGGGCCATCGCCGGCTGTCGGCACAGCGGGGAATGCACTTTTCCCGTTATAGAGGGCATCATTGCCACTTTGATCTACATAGTAATCGATGTCAGAGTCGGCTAGATTAGCGATTCCGCCTTTTTGATATTCAGCTAAGTTACCCAATCCGTCATTATCCAGGTCTCCCCAAGAGCCATTGAGCCCGGAACCATTCTGGGGATCGAGGCCATTTACTAGCTCCCAATCATCGGGCAAACCATCGTCGTCTTGGTCGTTGGAATGGGGGATGCTGACTTGAAGGTGCTGCCCAGCAATAATGGTTCTAGGCGTTGAACCATAAGCCCAAGCGACTGCGACGTGATCGCCACCTGCACCCTCTTTGTGGATAATTTCGATGTAGTAAGATTGACCAGCCACTAGAGACACGGCGACCGACTGTTGAGTCGAAAATTTAGCCCACTGTTGATAGTTGGTCCAACCGGTAACCGATGCAATTAACTGCTTATTAAATGGGGCGCTATCTGAGCTCAACCAAAGCTGGCTCTCGTTATCCCCTGCAATCCAAAAAGTGTAGTCCGCCGTCTCTGGTGCTATAAGTTGGCCGTGGATACGTTGGCCATAGTTATTCCCCATACTCTCAGATGATGACACTGCTAGCTCGGTCAGCCATAGGCGCTGGTCGAAGCCTGACGAAAAATCGCTAAGGTTGGTCAGATTACTAGCTGAATTCCCACCCACCGACAGCCAGATATCGCGAGGTATTAATCCGGCGGTGCCAGCAACATCATCGACATGTGGGTCTAGGCCGAAGTTTATCTCATCCACATTGGTGAGCCAATCGCCATCGGGGTCTAAGCCGCCATCGTCGACGAGAGGATCGAGGTCGTGGTCTAATTCTACGGAGTCATCCATCCCATCTCCATCGGTGTCGACTAGATCCGCACGGGTCCCGATTTGATATTCCACTAAGTTTACCAAGCCATCACTATCCGCATCACCCTCACGCTGATTAATATTAACATCGAGTCCGTTAAGAATCAGCCAATCGTCTGGCAAGCCATCATTCGAAGTATCGGCGAAGAGCGGATTCGTGTTTCCTGCATAGAAGTAGTCCAACTGCGTGGGATCATTGTTGTCCGACTCGATAGTAAAGCTAGACAGCTCTGTGAGCGAAGTATCGAGGAAGCCCAGATCTGTGACCACCATCTGATCGTCCACAAACAAATCCCAACGCTTGGTTGTAAAATCGATACGGTAAGTCAGCCGAATCCAGTCCACTGCGATATCGCCATTAAGCTGTTGAAAAATCCCCGTAAAGACCCAGTCAGCTCCAAATATACCAGTGGAACCATCGGCCACATAAATTTCCCCCACGTTGCTATTGTTCTGCACTCGAATGAAGCCAGTAGCAGTCGACCGTGGAGAGGAAATCAGTTCTAGAAAGTCTGCAACAGAGATCTCTTCGTCATCGACATAGACAGGCTTGATAAAGAAATCGATCCAACTAACCGAGGACGCGCCAGAGTCGGTAAACAATGTCATTGCTTCGCCCCCGAAGAAGTCCAGTGCCTGTGAACTCGCCGCGCCAGGTGTCATGATACTAACGTCCAAGCCTGGATTCAGTTGCCACCACGCATCTGAATATAAAGGCCCGAGACTGTAGCCATCGCTGACCTCAAAATCGGTTTCGAATGGAAAAGTGACTGCCGACG
>JAYJMI010268852.1:0-14615 GCA_036873855.1 Sarsia tubulosa
ACATTTCTCACCACATTTCTCACCACATTTCTCACCACATTTCTCACCACATTTCTCACAACATTTCTCACAACATTTCTCACAACATTTCTCACAACAAATCTCACCACATTTCTCACCACATTTCTCACAACATTTCTCACAACATTTCTCACAACAAATCTCACCACATTTCTCACAACATTTCTCACCACATTTGTTACAACATTTGTTACAACTATATACCTTCTTTTTTGTCCATCAATAAAAATTACAGTTAGATTTGCCGGGACATATCTTTTTTTGCCTGCAGGATGAAACTTTTAAAGAAATTTTATTTACTTTAAACCAAATTGATATTTTTTATAGCTCTTCGTATATATTTAGATTAGTGTATAGTAGGTAACTATTCTTCTAGGTGAAACAGGCTCAATTAGAGATACTAAAAATTAGTTTTGAAGCTCTAGTTTAGCATTTTGATTTGAAGTAAGATTAATCTTCACTGTTATTTTTTAACTGATTGTCATAGTAATCCTGATATACATCAGTGTTTATTTTGTAGTTGATTGTCATATTAATACTGCTGTAGTTAATTTTAAGTATTTATTTTCTATCTGACTGACATAGTAATCCTGCATGATAAACTTTATTGGTTTTTATAGCTGGCTGTCATGACAATTTTCTGGTGTAGCGAATCCTTAATGTTTATTTTCTAGCTGGCTGTCATAACGATCATGAAAAAGTTAATCTGTAGTGTTTATTTTCAAGGCGACTCTCGTAATAATAATAAAATTTTAAACTTTAGTTTTTATTTCCTAGCTGACTATAATAGTAATCATACTATAGTTAATCCTTAGGTTTTTATTTCTACCTGACTGTCACAGTAATGCAGATAGTTTGTCTTTATTGTTTATTTGACTATAATAGTAATGCTGGTATAGCTTAAATCTTTAGTTGTTTTTTTGAAGCTGACTTTCATGGTAATTTTCTCGTATAGCTAATCTTTAGTTTTTCGTTCTAACTGACTCATGATATCCATGATGTTTTTATATGCAAGTTGACTGTGTTAATGATCCTGATATAGTTATTCTTTAGTATTTATTTACAAGTTGACTGACATAGCAATTCTATGGTGTAGCTAATCTTTAGTCTACATTCTAACAGAGTTTATAGTTTTTATGTTCTAGCTGACTGTATAATGATGATGATATAATTAATCTTCAATGTTTATTTTTTAGCTGACTGTCATAGTAATCCTGATATACGAAATGAATGTGGAGAAGGGAATGGGTGTATTGGAACTTATAAACAGTTTTCATGTGTTTGTTCTGCTCATGGTTATACTGCTCATCCTACCGATCTTACCAAATGCGTTTTAAGTAAGTATTTCGTTGGAGAAGGAATTATCCTCTGTTTGTTTGTCTCAAAATAAATTTCACACGTCTCAAGGCATAATGGCAATTTGAATTTAATCTAAACTATAATATAATTATTCGAAACTATAAAAAAAAGTAAGTCTTTTTTAAAAATCTAAAAAACGCTATTAGTTTGTAAAATGTTTAATACCAACATTTAGAACGATGTAGCATTTTAAATGCTCTACAGATATGTGGAGATGGAGCAACTGGTTGCGAGGGAACAGTACTATCTCCGATATGTACTTGTGGTTTAGAAGGTTATCAAGAAGCTCCTAATCAGCATTCCTGTCAACCACGTGCGTACCATATTTTTTTAACCTTTTCAGTTCGACACAGTGAAAATATTTTATCTTTAACCCTATTCAGGTGGGCGATTTAGGGGCTCTGAGTGGGTGGGGGGATTCAAAGGACCCCCCCCCTAAGTAAATCCTAAAACATTGATCGTAAGTAAATCCTAAAGCATTGATCGTAAAGCTATAAAATTTGGCATGGATATAGAGGGAGAGCTGCTCTACAAAACTAGGCAAAAAAAATACATGATCACGTTTCCACGTTTTGCTGAAGTCAGCAAAAAAAAACATTTTTTTTTTAATTTTCGTGAAAAACCATCTATGCTACAAAGGTAAAACTATGGAGTTGTATAAATGCTATTCAAGTTCTGTTTTCAGTTTTAGAATGGTAATGCATTGTAGACTAACATATTTGCAGGGTTTTTTATGAAAATAAGTATTTCTTGTCAAAACTTGGTCCTAAAGTTGGTCAAATTTCTATACTGACTTGAATGACTTATGTCATTACATGCCAGGACAGAGTGAGTCACAACCTGTAGCTCGAATCCCACTTCACCAGATTTCTGCATGAAAGGGGAAGATCCTCAATCGGCTGTATGACGAGGCCGCAGTGTTGGTTGCATAAGCGTGTTTAACACTAACGGTAAACATATCAGTTGTCTCAGCAGAATTTGTTAAGCAAGATCAATCATGTGGTGGACTTTTGTCTTGTTTTTGTTTGAACGAAGGCTCAAGCGAACCATTGCAGAAACAATACGGTTGATCTGATCCGACAGTAATGAATGAGTTTAATGCTCTACAGTTTGTGGCACTATAGTTGGAGTGTGGGAATGTATTATTAAACAAATTCTAATTTCATTTCCTTTGTAAAATAGCGTTTTATTATTACTCCTTAAACTCTTAAATGACAAAATTAGACATAATAGATTTTATCAAAATTTGTGTAGTGTCTAGATAGTAATTATTAAATCAAACGAAACTAATTGAAGCCATTCCATTTTAACGTAAAAATCTATATAAAGTAAATAATCAACAATTGATTTGTCTTTTTCAGTTGTCTTTAGCTGAGGACTTCCTCAAAGTACTCGCTTTGCACTCTGTACTCCATACATAGTATCATAATGTGAAGTTGTTGGAGAAAAGCAAAAGATTAAAATGAAAAATTCATAAACGATTTTAGAAAAATCTGGGCTTTGTTTTTTAAGACTCTCTAACTAGTGTTGGCTGAAAGACAATATTTTGTTGAATTTTAAAGTGTTTACCTGAGAATAAATAAATAATACGTGAACTATATTTTTTAATATTACATTATTTCCACAGTGGATTGTCGGTTCAATAAGAACTTCGAATGTGGTGCAGGTAATACATGCGATGGATCATATTTCTCAGCATCTTGCGTATGTCAAGCACCTGCTTCAATGGTGAATATTGACGATCCCTACACCTGTAATGATGCACCGTGCAAGAAAGAAGATTGTGGTCATGTCTTGAAAGATGGAGCACCGTTTTATTATGCTGTAGCTTGTAGTGGCAGTTATTTGAAACGTGTATGTAAATGCAAAGATGGATACAATGGAACAGGAAGTGCATACTGCAAGCCAGGTAGAGATGATGTGCATAGAGTTAGTTTTGCAATACAATAAGTTTTAAATTTGTTTCTTGTATTTTTATCCTTGAATATGAAAATTTCTGAAAGTTATATTATATTCAACAAATTTTATCTCTTTTTTGTTCATATCGTTTAGAAGAATGTAATGACAATCCACGCGCTAGTTGTGGTGGAAATGGAAGGTGTAAAGGATCATTTGACAAGTGGGTGTGCATATGTGATGGTCCTGAATATATGCTAAACCCAATCAATCCATTAGATTGTATAGAAGGTATAACGATTGTCTAAATTGAGATACTTACTTTTGTTTCTAGACGAGATTAAATGTTATAATTTGTTAACAAATACTCTTTTCAAATACAGTCTGTTTAGATGAAAAATTTATTTTATAGCACCTTGCGAAGTCGAGCAGTGTGGCAGTGGTTATATCAATGGAATTTATCAAAACTTTGCTCAAGCATGCGAAGGGTCATACATTAGCCCAACATGTCACTGTAGGAAAGAAGGATTTGTTCTTAAAGATGAAAGGTGTGTCATTGGTAGGTAGCCTTAAACTTTTAAATTAAAGTTTGTTAGGGTTAAATTTCCAAAGGTTGACACGGTTTTTTAGATACATTAGTAAATTACATTTTAGTTAACAAGTTTTAATATCTTTTAACAGTAAAAGTTATCCTTAAAGGTACAACTTTAAGTAAGATTGTTTTTGTGAAACCTATATTGAATTTTATATGTTGAAGGATTTGTTAGAAGCAAACACAAATGCGAAATTTTTCTTCCTTGTATTTAGTAATTCGCAAGTAAAATAATTATTTGTAATAAAGCTCAATTGCTTCTTGGTTCTCATTGGTGTATCGAATTTTAAATGAAGATAACTTAAAAATTACACGTATAAAATTACACGTATAAAATTACACGTATAAAATTACACGTATAAAATTGCTCGATATTCCACAGGATACTCAGGACATAAAAATCTTTCACTTATGAATAGGGGCTATTTTTTTGGGCCAAAACCACTTGAAGTTGTGCCTTTGAGATTGCATGAAGTAAAAAACTAACAATTATGGAAAAAGCAGCACTGCAATGCAGTACCCTAATTATGAAATATCTAAAAAAAAAAATTCATCGCATAACTAAACTACATCCCTTAAATCAAGAAGCTTTTTAAAACTCCTTGCTTATATAATTGTTTACTACTTGTTACTACTTATTTTTCAGATCCCGAATGTGCAAACAACTCAAATGGTTTATGTAATGGTGGTGGAGTTTGTAACGGGGATTTCTTCCATTTCAAATGTAATTGTGAAGGTCCCAACTTTGAAGCTGTAGCTGGAGATATTCACACTTGTACAAAAGGTATAGTAATTTAGGAAACAATGCCTCTTTTGTCTCGTTTAGGGTGAATAATTTCATCATAACTTGGTTTTGAAATACCTGGAATTTTACTTGTAATCAGCTGCACCTTTTAACAAACAACAGATCGATTATATTTATAAAAAACAAAAAATCTATAATTTTGTTTTTCTGCCAGTTTCACAGTTGGTCGGTTTATTTTAAAAAAAAACTATCCTTAGATATATAACAATGTTTTAAGCGACCTCTGCTTGCCAACTTTGATGAAAACCTTGGTTTTATTAGCTCAAATCAACATCAAAACTTTGTTATTACTGATAAATAATCTTTGTTCTAGCTTTATGTGATATTGAACAATGTGGTTTGACCACGGATGAAAACAACAATATTTACTACCATGCAAAAAAATGTTATGGAACCTACTTACAACCAAGATGTGATTGTAAAGAGGGTTATTACGTCAATCGTGACACTGGTGCTTGTGTAGTAGGTATGGTTGTACACTTTTTTTCATTTTTTGAGAATTACTATAAATATTATTGTTACGAGCTCCCTTTAAATAGACAACTACAACTGTATTTAATTTGATATATTTGTTTTTGTATATGATAGCCGGATGTTCTGCAGTTCACAATGTCTGCGATGGCAAGGGAGACTGTGAGGGAGATTATTTTCACTACAACTGTACTTGTTTTGATCATCATGATAATCCTAATAGCAACTTACAACATTGTCAACCAGGTAGGTGTTTTCACATTACCTTCATTATGACGGAAGATTTTGACTTGTCAGAAACGGTATTTAGCGATCACTTTTTACTATTTTATGTCTTAGTAAAGTTATTCAGCGTTTCTCAGAGTATAAAATTCAACACAAGTTCTACGAGAAACTATGACGATATTGAACTTTTAGTTACGCACTTACATACATTTTCATTATCCTGTTTTCTTCTTTACATTACAAAGCTGATTGCTCATCAAATATCGATGTTTGCGCTGGTAATGGTATTTGTTCAGGAACATTTTTCGTGTTTGGTTGTAACTGCTATCCAGGATTCCAGCAGCTAACTTACCCAAGTGGCCAATCAACATGTGTGAGAGGTATTAATTTGTTGTTAAATGTTCTCCTATTAAATAATTACTAAGTAACTAGTGACAAACAATCATACTAGTCTACAATCTGTTGATCACAACATCTTTAACAAATTGGTTAGAGTTTTATCCTTTTTTTAACATATTCTCCAAAAATATGTAAAGAATACCTAGCCATTTTTCCATTGAAAAATTATTGCGTTGCCTATTTTTTTTATCACAGCTTCATCAATAATTGTATTATTTTATCAATGCTTCGTCAATGGTTGGGTAAACTAATTCAATAATTAAATATTGACCTCCCAATCTCTGAAAATACTTTAACGTCGGTCAATATATTGTATTGGTATTGCTCTTGAAAACAGTTACTATAGGGTTAATAACTTCCTAATTTCATTATTCTAATACAGCGTCTTTAATAGTTTTATTCATTACAGCTTCATCAATAATTCTATTCTTTTATCACCTCTTTGTTAAGAGTTTTTAGAGTGGTTTTTTTTATCACAGCTTTGTAAAATGTTAATATTTTTATGACAGCTTCGTGTTCTGATGACCAATGCGGTGGAACATCAATTGCTCCATATGGAAGTTGTGGGAAAGGTTTCTATGATGATTATAACTGCACATGTAAAGATAAATATGCCCATCCGATGCTACCAGATAGAACACCAGTTCGAACGAAATGTGATGGTAAGGGAATTTATAATTGTTAGTTGATCTAATATTGATTTGCTTGAATATAATGCTGTACCAATAAAAATATAATAACATACTTAAACTAACATACTTAAACTAACATAAATCGTAGAAGATTATATAATGTGATTATGGACTACGAGTTCCTATATCGAAATAAATATACATACATACATACATACATATAAGATATAAACCTTTAAATTACATAAGAAGTCTTTATTTCACTTTGTAATCAAACATGATTATTTATAAGTTTGTTATAAGATTGCAATTAGTGTTTCAAAATCTAGTAAGCTGTTCTTTCTAATGGTCAAATGTTTTCCCAAAAAAATTGCTTCAGATAAAAGTTATAAGACTTTTTTTATTCTATTATAATATACAATATATACAATTGTAATGATTTATAGCCATTAATACTATATTGTAATTTTAATTTACATCAAAAAGATATAAATAAATAATTAATTTTGGAACTGATATCATTCAGCTTTTATACTTATGACACATATTGTTGATCCCCAGCTATGCTTTATATAATACCTAACATATAGCTACAAGTTGCAACCCAAGCAGCTATAATCACTTTCAATGACAAAATCAATGTTATTTCTTAATTTCAAAACATCCCTCACTCTATCTCATCACCTAGAGCTACACATCCCATCATTTTCTTACAGCCACAATAGGGAAAATCTCCAAACAACTTTTCGTCGACAAATCTAACGGCAATTTCGAATTTTTTTTTATTCTCCTGCATTGAAATACAGAGATATCTAAAACAGCATACGAAGCATCGTAGCAGTTTCGTCCTCTACTCCTAGACTAACTATGATACATACAAGCTAAGCGAGGACACCTATTTCAGGCCTGCCGGAGCAGTCATCAGTAGGAACCTAGCTTGCAGCATGCTGTTTTAGACATCTCCGAATTTCAATGCAGAAGAACATACAAAGCACATTTTTGACTGAGGTTATACGTGGGTGCGTCAATACCCAAAGACCGAAAATAATAATTCTCAACCCCTTGCGAAAGCTGATAATTTTTGACTAATTCAATTAATTAATCCAAAATACTATTTAGGATTTCCCTATTACGTAGGGAATATTTATTAAAAAGTATTCCATGTCTATTTAGCATCTTCATACAGACATAGGATAAAGAACTTTTTACAGCACCTTGAACATGCATTCGATTTATAAAGCTTTTAACACTCTTTAAACAATGTTGTTGCCTTACATATTCGAATTATTTCTGATGCAATGGTAGAGTAAAACGTTTTTGAAGGATTATTGCTACTTTTGTGTGGAAGTCTTACTATTGAAAAAGAGAAATTGTCTCGTTGGTCTCGTTTTGTTTTGATATAATATTATGTGATTAACAATTTAGTCAAGTGTGACAAATCACATTGCGGTAATCAAGGTGTACAAGAATGTGTTGGAACTTCAACAGAATATTATTGTGTTTGCGAAGATGATTTTGTACATGCAAAAGATAGCTTGGGACATCCTGTTGAAACTTATTGTGAGGGTAAGTACAATCAATATGTCGTACCTATGATATCACTTTCAACTTTGAGACTGTTTTTAAAGGTGTGTAAGTTCCTAAAACTGTTTTTAAAGGTTCGTAAGTTCCTAATTTACAGGTTAGAAGTACCTTATTTGTTTTAAAATACGATCACTTAAAATTTCTCGTTTTCTTTTTGTTTTTGGGAAAATTGACGAAAAATAAAATCTGACAATTCTTGAATGGATGTTATCATGATTTTTACGTAACACTTTAGTTGCAGACAATCATACAATAGTTTACCATGATTTACATTTTACATGATTTCTAACATTTTCTTCTTGAAATTTCATTTTTACTATGACTAATATTTTAGCTAAATGTAAGGATGGGCAATGTGGTACAGTAAATGGAACTTCTTTTGGAGAATGTTCTGGAACAAAATTGAAGTATTCATGTGAATGTCGGGATGGATACTCCCATCCTCTCAGTAGAGATTTAGAGCCAATGATAGAAAAATGCAGACGTAAGTTTTAATCATTCAGAACAATGTATATTGTATGAAATAGTTATTGCTTAGAGTTTGACAAATCAAATACTTATTTGGTACTCAACACTGTGTTTCATTGTGTTACTTAATCTTCAAGTAAACAATTTTAACTAAAAAGAGAAAGAGGGGTTTGGGGGTTGTAGAAATGCCATACCATTGCGTTTTTTACGAATAACTCTTCCTATGGAGTGTCTTGCTTATTTATGTGAAATAGGGATCGCAATTGGCTTGGGTTGTGTCAACCCTACTGCCACCTCCTTCCCTTTTTCAGATTTTATATTTTATAGATTTTAAAGATTTTATATTTATATCTTAACTTTATACGAAGCATTTTTGCATTTCTATATTTATTTTTTGTTGATTTTAACCCTAATAAAGCCGGGGGAGACAAATTCACCCACACCCTCCGATTTTATTGAAATAGCTTAAAAAACGTACATGCTATCCCTTCATCGTTTTGTGACTTTTATTAACTACCTATTTGATACATAATCAGAAAGTTTTAAGGAATTTGACCAATTTCGGAAAAAAATATTCAGACTTTCCTATGTTTGCATTTTCGAAATTAAAAATCAAAAAAAATCAATAGACTATAACTTTTTTAATTTTGATTCTATGATCAAATAATCAAACTTTCAGAGAATGTTTTTAATATAAATTTGTTTTTAAAATTTGGAAAAAAAATCATGTGGCATTTTTGATAACGTCATCAGAACGTATGATGTCCTTTCTTAATATTTGACATGTTAGTGACGTCAGAAGACCGTCATCCGAAGCTGTTAGATATATTAAAAACCTGTCTTTAAACTCCCTCTAGTGAAATTTTCTTAGAAAAATATCAATGCTAACTCTTTTAAATGCAATTTGGTGAAGTCACAAATATGGCGGATGCTGACTTTCTGCATAATTATATTGAATTTCGAAAAAAAAAAAAAAATTTAGAAAGAACGCTTTCCTTTATATCTATGAAAAAAACAATGCTCAGCTTTATTTTGTTTTCTCAACAGCCATTAGATGAAATACACCGAATTTGCAGAATATGGTAAAAAGTTGCTTATAAACATGTCAAAATGATGACGTCATCAATAAATATTAGGCATAAAATAAAACATACAAATTTGTTTAATTTTTGTTTGGACTGCAAATTTTCATTATCTAAATATAAATAATATAGGATTGATGGAGGGGGGGGGAAGGGGGCGGAATCTGCCACCCCCTTAATCAACGTCTAAAAAGCCCAGTATATATAGGGTTAATAGGATATATACTAACACTCTACAAAGTTTCAATGTTATCAAAGTAGTTCTAGAATTATCAAGGGGGGGGGGGGGGCAAGTGTGTCCCCCCAGAGAAAGCTACGCTCAAAAAGCCAAGGTTTATTAGGGTTAATTGTATTTTGAATGGCAGTAAAATAAACTTACTTACAAAATGAGCTTCCTAAAACTCCAGATAAAACAAGGTTAATAACTTACTATGAAATATTTATATTTGTTTTTGTGATTTGTTTAGTTATTTTGACATTACTTTTTAGCTTCATGTTCTAATACTCAATGTGGTATGTCTTATGAAGATGGAAAAAATGAAACAGAAGTCCAGCATAATCAGCAAGATAATGCTAACGATCAATCTAAAGAAATCCACCATGGTCAGTGTAAAGGAACAGTTGTGAGCTACACTTGCAAATGTAAACCTGGCTTCAGATATGCAAAGGACAAGTATGGCAATGTTATCTCAACTACTTGTCAAGGTAAGTCTATACTACAGCTTTATAAAACAGAAACCTTAATTGATCAATCTTATAGAAATCTGTAATTGTTCATCTTTCGTAGAATTCGGCAAAAATCTTACATTCACAACATTATCAAACTTAAACAAACTCTCTTTTTCTTTGTTGTTACATAGATATCAATGAATGTAAAATGCAAAAAGATTTATGCGATAAAAACGCTAAGTGTGTTAACACACCAGGAAGTTATCGTTGTATATGTAATGATAAATATGTTGGTATGGGAACCAAGCAACAAGGATGTTATTGTAAGCAATTTTATTTCAATTATTTAAAAAATATATTTTCATTTCTCATTCTATCCCTCAAAAATATTCTTCGCTATACCCCTATTTCTTCGCGACTTGTATTACTAATATATTTTGCACGTTTTCTGAAACTGTTTGGTATATCGAATTTTTAGAAAAAAACATTTTGAACAATTTATCAAAGTGCACAAAATCTGATTTTCAATATTAAAAATAAATAAAAATTATATACACTTTTTATATCAACTCAAAGATTATGAAACTATCACAAAAAATTTCCTATAATATCCTTAAAAAATATCAAAAACAATTCTTTGAGATCTCTTAAAGTTCACCGTATATAATTTCAACTCATGTGGCCTTAGTACTATTTGAGCAAGGATTAAAAAGTAGCGTTACCTATTCGTACCTTTCAATATTTCGTTTTTTTCGTTTTTGATGACGTCAGCTAAAACAATTACGTAATTTTTTTATCTTTGACATTTGCGATGTCATAAAATGTTTTTTCCAAATTATTGTTTTTACCCCTGTCTTTTTTCTATCCACCTTAAGTAAAACATTCAGAGATATATCTTATTTGAAACTCCTCTTGAGTGAGTTTTTGTGATCTTTTTTAGTCACAAGTCTTGAAAGTTTTATGCTTTACCATTTGTATGTTTTGAGATACAGAAGGGGGCCAAATTAGTTCTCTGCTTGTACTGAAGTGCCCTAAAAAGCCCCGGTATCATCGCTTTATCGACCTTTTTGAAAGAAAATACAGCGAAGCACAATGCTTTTGAAATGTCTCTAATCTTTAATAAATTTTCAATTGGCACTGTATTAATTAAGACGATTGGTATATATTTCGTTTTATCAGTGAATGGTTATGCTATATATGTTCAATCTTAGTGAACGGTGGTTGGGGTGATTGGAAGCACGAAGAATGTAGCCGAAGCTGTGGTGGTGGAACTACATCAAAATATCGCGAATGCTTAGTACGTGATGTAGGTAACCATACAGACAATGGTAACAGAACAACGATGAAAGGTGTATGTGAAGGTGATAATATGATCGATGCTATTCCTTGTAATTTGTTCGATTGTCAAGGTAATTTCCTACTCTTCTTATTACATTATAATAAGCTGGCTTTGCAACTAAATATATCCATACGGCTTGCTCATAGCAAATAACATTGTCCACTTTTTAGATGTTCCATGAGATTGTACAGGAAGTCTCATCGATAAATCATGATACTTTTTTTCTCGCTTTGATTTTAATGCCTTAAATAAACATATTTGTTAATATATTTTTAAACACATATCAAGATTGGGCGTTCAATTGATGCTAAGTCATAGAATGATATTAAATCGTGATATAACCATTTATCCATGTTACACTACAACATGTAGACTTCAATTGCAGCAGGAAGTTCTGTTTTTTTCTTATCAAATGCAGGCATCAAAAAAATAATAAAAACGCAATACGAAAAAATAACAGAGCATTTTCTTTGAAGGTTTCAGAATGAAAGTACTGTGGGTTTTATGAAAGCATTATCTTTACGTCTTTTAATATAAAATTGCCCACTCTCAGTATAGTTTTTCAACTAAAACATTTCCAAAGAAAACTTGACTTAAAAGACTTTGACTTTTTTACATAGCTGCTTAAGTGGTCTGTATATTGCTGTCATAAAACATAGGCATAAAATATAGTTTATGTGACGTCTTAATCATTACAACTACTGTTCATAATTGATCTATCAATTTTGGAGAAATCTTTTTTGTGATATTATTTTGATTTTTTTAACAAAAGCGTAACACGCGGTTAACTTGAGCCTTGCAGTGCTGTTAAATATATACATATTTTTATTAAACAATTTAGTATTAAGTATTCCTTGTATTGAATAAAAATTGAACAAAATTGAAATCAAATGATATCAATTATAATTACCAACAATTACCAGTTAACAATTACAGACAATCGTCAAAGTTATAACATTTCAATTATGTTTTATGCAAGTTGTTCATTTCTAGTTGTTATTTTTTAAGGATTATGTATGAAAACTAAATGCGGATGTAGTATGGTTAGACGATTTTCCAAGGAAAATGTACCCTCAAATGATTTGCAGTATTTTCCTTATATGCAGCAATACGACTTCGATAAATTGACTGGAGCGGTTGAAAAAGTAGCACAAATGTCACAACATGACCTCTGTAAAGGTATGACTAAAACTTCTCCAAAAAGCATAAAATTTATTCAATCAATGACGAAAATGAATTTTAAAATAGAGAATTGTTTTTAGCATTGATACATACTATTTACAACGTTAACTATTGGAATAAGTTTTGAAATTCTAAATTTAATTTCTTATAACAGTCTACCTTAAATGTATTTATGAAACAAATTTATTTGCAAATAATGATATGAAAATTGTATCATTTTTAAATTTAAAAATTGATTGAATATTTGTAGTTATGAAGGATCGCCGTAGTTTCGAGTGCTCTATACATCTTAATAAAGCCATTTCTGAGTGCTATATTCATCTTAATAAAGCCATTTCTGAGTGCTATATACATCTTAATAAAGCCATTTCTGAGTGCTCTATACATCTTAATAAAGCCATTTATGAGTGCTCTATACATCTTAATAAAGCCATTTATGAGTGCTCTGTACATCTTCAAAAAGCCATTTATGAGTGCTCTATACATCTTCAAAAAGCCATTTATGAGTGCTATATACATCTTAATAAAGCCATTTCTGAGTGCTCTATACAACTTAACAAAATATATTACTTACTGAAAATTTAGTTGACCGGTATGGATCGCAAGATGACGTTAAAAAGTTAGTACATGCCGAGATTGATGGCGTTCAAGAAATGTTAAAAAAATTGAAGCAAGCTAAGATAGAAATGAGAAATTATATCAAATGCAATGAAAATCCCCAACTTCGAAAAATTATGTTCTCTACTTATAAAATGTTAGCTAATCACATGGTGATGACGTCATTCATTCATAACGATTTGGAAGTGGAACAGAAGATTATCAACAAAAAGTTGGGAGCATGTAAAGCTAGTAAACGTAAATATGCATGATATATTTAACTGGTTCTTATTTACCTATTGTTTTTTTACGAATTACATGTTCAATAATCATTAAATGGGATTGAGTGAAAATTATATTGAAACAACTGTGCTTCTTTTAATTAGAGTGTTAAAGAAAAATAAACTAAAAATTAAATTTCTGATATGAATTACTATAACGTTAGATAACTAGAGGAATCAATACTTACTGTATCAGAGTAATCAATACTTACTGGAATACGTATGTAAAATAATAAAGATTTTTGATTTGCATACTTTGATAGCTTGATCAAAATCAAACTTAGTTTATGAGATATAAGATATTTGTTCGCGATCTTTCCTCAATCTCATCAATCACAATCATAGAATACAAAAAGTTTTTTAAGTTAGTTGTCTTTAGTTAGTCGATGGAAAACAGGTCATAAAGAAATGACATAACTTCAACTTACAGCTAATTAAAAATGTTAATTTGGTTGATGTAACTGTGAGTAGTAGCAACGAGGACAAACATGGTGTAGTTTAAATGTTTCCCTAATAAGCAATTTCTAGCTTAAGTAAAGTACAAAAAATTAGGTACTCTAGGTTACATCTTCCTAGTGTTTTTTGTTACAAAAGACTAATGACAAAAGAAAAAGAGTAGTGTTTATCCGTCAGAAATCAACGTGATACATTTAAAAGATATAATGGAATCTAACAACTTTCTTTTGTTTCGCAACTATATCTACATTGCCTAAAAATCTATAAAGAATAAGCATGTAGGTAGCTCGGTAAAGTATATTTAAACCCAATTATCAATTTCCAATCATTTTATTTTAAAACTAGTAAAAATATTATTATTATGAAAGTTAAATTCTGTTCTTATTTAGGTATGATGTTTGGAGATTTAATGAATGTTATGATGGGAGGACGTATATGAATCTTATGATGGAAGCACGTAAATGAATCTTATGATTGAAGCACGTAAATGAATCTTATGATGGAAGCACGTAAATGAATCTTATGATGGAAGCACGTAAATGAATCTTATGATGGAA
>JAYJMI010269963.1:0-17660 GCA_036873855.1 Sarsia tubulosa
AATTCCGCAGAAAAATTGACTTTTTGACCTCAAATTGCCGGCAAACAAGAATTTTCGGAATAATGACACTTATGTCAGATTGAAGCACTTATTTGCCTCTAACTTTGTGCAAAATAACAAAAAAAAGTAATGATCGGATCTTGGAGATATTTTGAAAAAAGTCCATTTTTGGGCCAAAATGGACCTTCTGACCTCGTTTCCAGCAAAACAAGAATTTTCAAAAAAAAATTGGGCATCGTCACTTTTCTTCATCTATGATCCTTTAACTTCATGCAAAAAATCGGAAAAAATTAATGAAGGGTTTCTGAGAAAAACGTGTTACAGACGAACGAACGGACGAACGAACGAACGGACGGAGCTGAATTTATAGGACCCCTTCGGCAAAGCCGGGGGTCCAATAATAGTAGGTAGCAAAAGTGGGAAGGTAATCTCACTCTCCTTCGCAGAGGTGATTTTACATAAAAATTTAATTTTTCTGAAAAAATAGGATATTGGTTGGGCCTAAGATATTGTTTTTTAAAACAATATCTTAGGATTCCCTAAACAATATTAAAAGAGAATCCACAACGTTTTTTTGTAAAAACATACCCGACTAAGAAAATGAAAACAGCGTTAAGCGAAGAGAAAAATCGTGTCACGTGTAAAAACCTACCAGTAAGAACATGAGAACAGCGACAAAAAAAGCGACGAATCGAGTCACTTGTAAAACGTACCTGACCAAGAAAAAGAAAACAGCAACAAATGTAAGCGACGAAATAACTTCAATCACTTCTTTTATTCCCGACAAATCGTCATTTATAATATTGGTAACAACGTCGTATATTCGATTAGTACCCCTAGAAAGAAAAAAATGTATAAATTCCATTTGTTACACTTTTTTTTTAAATTGGTTTTGCTGGAAAACCTCGAATCAAATCTGATTAAACGTTAAAAGTACCTTTCAACAAATTTCGTTTCAACAACTAAGTAGGATGTAATGCATTGCAAAGTTTATGTTCATAAGATTGGTTAACTAGAATTTCTACTTTAATTTAGCGCTTAGTAAAAGTTAAAGGAAAGGGCGTAAAGCATTACATCGGATATCGGCTAATTTAATGCCACGTTACGCCACGTAAAACATGAATAGGAAAACATAATCTAAGAGGGTGTTATAGTCTTTAGCATAAAAACAGAAATAAAGTAATTACCTGAAAGGCCCACAATCTAAAGATGGTTTTAAACTAAAAGTAATAAAAGTATGATAAAATATACCGCCACAAATACATGGGTGTAAATAAAAAAAGGTGTAAATATAGATTAACGGCTAATTCATCTTTCTCTGATTTCAGAAAAAGGTTCTTTTCGTATGTATCTATTATAATCTAGTTCATTCTTTACTTTTTGCTTTGCTTTTTCTTTTTCAAATCGAAAAAAAATTCAGCCATATTGACTAAGTATAGATAATACGAGAATCTTTTTTATTTTTCGGAAGGTGAAAAAGTATAGTCATTTTGAATTCCAGTCCACTAACTTTAGATATGGCATTTGATAAGCAAAAAATCGAAACCAGTAGGCAACAAATACCTACATTTTGTCCTATAATATGTTCGTCCTACATTCGTACGAAAACTCCTTCCCTTAAATAAGGGATCTCGAGAGGGCAAGACAAAGTTAGGCTTATATTGATTTTTCCTGGTACCAAGCCTTTAGTTTCAACTGAACTTAGGAAACATAAATTTGGAAAACTAAAAATGGACGAAAGTTTGAATTTAAAACACAGATACCTTGAAAACGAAAAGAGCTTTTTACATGAAATAAAATAAAGCATTATTCACACATCTAGAAGCTCTTTAATATAAACCTAACTTTCTTGTCACCTAAGGCTCCCTTGAAAGGGGAACTGAGGGCAAAAGTTTTTATGTTTTATTTTTACATATATCGTTTCGTCTATGTATAACTTAATTTTTCTCCATTTATTTTCAGTTTTAAACAAAGATTGTGAAAATTATAGCATTTTAAAGATTCTAAAAAATTTCGGATTTGTGACGTTGCAGTTGTTACCATACCCCAGTTCCGCTTTAAGGAAATCTAAACTGAACCTACTTATTATCATCGATAATGATAAATCCAATAACGATGAGTGCTAACATCAACATGAGTGATAGCAAAGCTAAGAACACCACATGCATCTTGGATGCTTTGAATGGTCGCATGGATGGACGACAGTTTTGAACAGCACTGATCTAAAATAGAAGAAACAAAAACTTAATTTCAATTTACTTACTTCAATTTACTGCAAAATTAATTTCAATTTACTGCAAGAATTGCTTTGGCCAGAAACATTTAAAGTTGAGAACTTATTCATTTCCAATGGGTAAATACTTTTTTAACCAGAAAACAGATTGCACTGTTTTTTTTTTCTTTAGAAATTCACAAAAATTACTGACACTTTTGAACAGAACTGATTATAAAATAAGTAAGTTTGAAAATAAACAAGGGATTACCAGTGGACTCCCGGTATAAATTGTTTTGAAAATAAGAAAAAAATGCCAATATCTTAAGAATTATCAAATTTGACCTTTTGACCCTGTTTCCATGAAAACAAGAATCTTCCTAAAAAATCTGACTCTGTCACTTTTCTCAATTTAGGATACTTTAACTTCATGCAAAATATCAATGCAAATGGATGTTCGGTTCTTGAGTTAGCTTGGTTACGTAACAAATATTGACCTTTTGACGCTAATTACCAGCAAACAAGAAATTTTAGAAATATCACACCTATGTCACTTTATACCTTATACTTTTATCTAACTTTGTGTAAAAAATTAAAAAAAAGTGATGAACGGGTCTTGAGACTATATTGAAAAACGATCAATTTTGGCCCAAATTTGACCTTTTGACCCTGTTTCCATGGAAACAAGAATTTTTCTAAAGAATCGGGCTTTAGTCACTTTTCTACATTTATGACCCTTTAACTTCCTGCAAAAAATTAGAAAAATCTGATGAACGGTTCCTGAGATAAATGCGTTCCGTACCGTACGTACGGACGGACAAGCCTGAATTTATAGAACTTCCTTTCGGCAAAGCGGGGAGTCCAAAAAGCAAGCTGTTATCTTTTTTAAATTTTCTAGTCTTATTTATAAAACAATTAATTATAATTAAGTTTTTCTGCTGTATTACACCTTTAAAGATATCAAATTGTTATTGGATAAAAGTAATAGTAAAAGTCTAAAGTCTAAGTAAACAATGAAGTAATTTGAGTAATATAAATTCCAACAAAGATTAACATTTAAAAAATCATTTAATGTTACATTTTTTAAAATAGCATTTTTATAAGAAAGTGAAAGAACAAACAGAAAGTGAATTATATTTTACTTATATGTTTATTTATTGGATAAAAAATATTTATGATTCTTCATGATTCAATAAAACTACTAAAAACAGCTGAAATAAATCTTGAAACTGTTAGTAGAAGTACTGTTAAAGAAAATTACCAACATATAAGATATGAAAGAATATATTGAATTAATAATAGATGATATTCTTGATGATTTTACCAGTAGAGAGAGAAGAGAGTTTGTTTATCTAACATATGATGCTACGCTGGCCTTAAAGCAATACAGACAGCAATTACTCAGCGGTAGCTTTAATGAAGGACTGGTGAATTTTGCAGATATTGACTTCATGTATCTCTATTTTGGCTACTTTGTTGTTAATTCTATAGATCATATTCCTTCATTTAGTGAGAAACGTTTGGGTATACTTATCATCGAAAGAGATGGCTGTAATCCAGGATTCGTACGTTTATTGGTGTACAGAGAATCAATAGGATCAAGTCCTGACGATTTTTTATTTTATAATGGCAAAAAATACTTCAATGGGCAAAAACATGTTGGAAAAGGTTTATTAAATGTAACCAACAAAAATAAAAACCCTCTTGACTATTCAAAATATACAATAAAAGGACCATCCATGAAAAAAATCAACAATCCAGAAGATATGGTAGATGTTACAATTTGTTTTCCATTTATGGACATTCACAACATACACAATATACAACCCAATGAGGAGGGTTTTCAGTTTGAATTACCTTGTAATGTATTCTTAGTTTCGAAAAGTCATGTAGACAGTACATGTCCTGATATTGAGTTTCGCTGGTCTTTTTCAATTACCGAAAATCGAAAAATACGTAAATTTACAGACAAAGAATTTCAACTTTACTTCATATGCAAAGAACTTTACAACACATACATTAAATCAAATGATGATAAATCATGTATCTCGTCATATACAATAAAAACATTAATATTTTACTTTAGAGAGAGAAATCAAGAAGAAATTAAAGCACAGCCTATGATAGATCTAGTTAAACTCTTTTTGTGCGACATGAAACTTAGCCTCAAAAATAAATATTTACCACAATATTTCATTGATGATTACAATATGTTTGATGTACTTAAGGATGACGAAGCTACAGAGGCATTAGCAATTATTGGAAAAATCGAAACCGATTTAGTGTTAGCAATACTAAAATGCAAGTTCTTCAAGAAATTTGAAAGCTTGGTAACCTTATGTTCAATGTACAAAACTATAACTAGAATTGGTGATTTCGATCCTATGAAAGATGATATATTAAAACACATCTACATAGAAAAAAGATATAAATACTTTATCACCGAGACTTCACATTACAATATTATAGATAAAAAGAGAAGTCGATATTTATCAATCAGAGATTACCTAGATGCACATATATATACCGAGGCTTCGCAGAAATTTTATTTACTAATTCATTATAAGGACTATTGGGATGCACTTTGTTTATATTTTCATTGCAGCACTATTTTTAAAAAGTATTACGGAGTTAATGTGATAGGGAAATTCAAATTTTTATTCGAACGACATATTGCATTATATTTGATGGGTATAGTACCAAAGCACCACCACAGACATCTTATTCATTTATTGATTGAAACTTTACTGCATCGATTGATATATCTACCCAACCTTATCCCTACAATACGTGTTGATGATGAAATAACTTTAGCGTTTTATTACTTTCTTTGTAAAAAAAAAGAAAAGGCAATGAGCCTACTTAATGCTTTACAAAATTCTTCACAAGATTTTGAGTATTATTATGATTCTGGGCGGAATTTGATAGTTCATCAATTTTATCCTTCAAGTATTCTTTCAAACAATGACAAATGGACAGCATATATGGAAAAACAATTTACAAAACCTATATATAAATATTATGCTAACAAATCTATATTTGTAAAACCAATGTTTTTATATTTATTTATGACATCATATTTCGGGCTGTCATAATAGCTGCTACAATTATTATCTCATCTTCTACTTCAGGACATAAAGAGGCTTAAAACATCCAACACTTTCCCACAACACTACCCCTGATTTCAAGAATAAAGCCTAGCAGCTTTTAAGCTAAAAATCCTTAGTTAGATACAGCATTTTTAGCTTTTGCTAGAAGGATTCTCTTTTAAAGAGAGAGACTTGGTGAGTTCTTGCAAAAATGATTGAGATGAAATATCACCACTCCACTTCTCTACTGCAGTAGTGCCCTGTTAACAATCGAGCCAATTTCTATCTGTACTTTTTAAGATATTGGTACTGTATTTTAAATCTGCTAAACTAAAGGCAACAAAAAGGTATTTAGAATATAGTACGATTAGAGCTCTTAATTTTCAGTATTTAGTATTCAGTATTTAGCATGCTTTAGATATTTTAAAATTTTGTTCTTCTTAGTTTTATGTTTTACAGTAATAGATAAATTAGAACAAGAACCAAGCTTTATAATTACCCAACTTTGTAAATGCAATAAAGTAATAAAATGACTTTAGAAAAGTGATACCAGAATTTTTAAATACTACGCTTATTTAGATATAAGTCTGGACACGAAGCAGTTGCAGTTTATATTTATTTTTTTTACTTAAGGGTATTCTGTGCCCATGTCTCTTTGTGTTTTTTCTCCATTTTTGTCTCGCTTTTAACACTCATTTCCACACTTTGCGCTAGGTTACCACATTGCATATTTCGGGTATAGTGGTTCATAATATTTGTATGTGCTTTGTTGTTAAAATATCGATCCAATTTAATTCTACTGTATTTATAAACTTAATAGGATCCTGCACTGTTTTGAGAAGTTAGTCTCATATAAAAGAGCTACAAAATTTATAAAAAACACTTTTTACTTCATGTTAAAATATATTTTCGTTCTCACATTATGGGAGTTTTAGTATTTCCAGCATACTTTTTTAGAAAACTCTTGTCATGAAAACAAGCCTTAAATACCTAATTCTGTAAAAATATTAAAATTGCTTCAGAAAAGTTATAACAGAATCTTATTTAGCTACAAATGAACAAGTGATAAATTACCAGTGGACCCCCTGGCAATAAATTTTTGAAAGAAAAGATAACCACAACTAAATTAATCAATCTCATCATGCTCATCAACTTTTCATCATTCATGACCGTTTAACTTCATGCAAAAAATCACAGAAAACTAATGAACGGTTCCAGAGATAGCTGGATTACGTGTTAAATTTTGACCTTTTGACCCCAGTTACGCGCAAACAAGAATTTTTGGACGTCTCTAACTTTATACAAAAAATTAAAAAAATCTGAAGGACAGATCTTGAGATATATTTAAAAAAGACCAATTTTGGCCCAACTTTGACCCTTTGACCCTGTTTCCATGGAAACGAGAATTTTTCTAAAAAATCTGGCCCCGTCACTTTTCTACATTTATGACCCTTTAACTTTATGTAAAAAATCAGAGAAAACTGATAAACGGTTTCTGAGATAAATGAGTTCCGTACGCACGGATGCACAGACAAGCCTGAATTTATAGGACTCCTGTCGGCAAAGTCGGGAGTCCAAATATGTGAGATCCTATTTCCAAAAGATATTAAGATTGGTGGTAACTACAAACGTTTCTGAAGTATTTAAAGCTCCCGTTTGTGCCAATAAAAACTGGTTCAGTTCAGTATCTTAGTCTGAAATTTGCTAGATTATTGATGCCAGGTACTACACCCTGGGTCACAATATAAAATAATTAATAAAATATGTGAATATTGATAATAGTAAAAAATTACTGGAAATATAAAGTTAACCGTCCAAACCATTAAAATCGGCATTTGTCTTTTATCTAGTTTGGCTAACCATTAAAAAAAAATTTCTTAGATATGCTGATATCTTTAAAATATAATCTTTTACTCGAAAAACGAACTTCATAATAACATCTTCATCACTTGAGACTTTTAGTATACTTTTCACACTTGTGACTTTTGTTGTTGTTGAAATTTACTGAATTAGAATAAATTTTTTTAGCTTAAGCGCTGGTCAGACGAGAGCAACATTTGATACAACATTTGGGAAAAACAAAAATAATACAAAATTAATATCTTACGCAACTTAGATGTTTACTTACACCAATTTCTCTCCTAGAAATATATTTACTCTACAGAACAGATATTATTGACAAATAGAGGACTCACCTTTTTTAAGTAAAATGTAATGACCAGTTTGATTACATGAATAACAGGTAACAATGGACAATAAAATGTTCCCAACCTTAAAAAAATACAAAGAAATCAATTACTAATGGACCACCATAAAAAAAAGATCAATAAATCATTGTAATGCGATTCACGTTATAATAGACACTACAATATATTTGTACAAAAATATGGGGATAAATGGGTGAATAAACCAAGAAATATCTTAAAATATACCAACTATATACTTTCAAAATTTCATTTGATTTTTCAAATTTGCTTTGAGAAAAATTCCACAGTGGTCTTTAAAGTTGCGCCAACTTTAACTTAGTATTTTCGAGACATTACCACCAGTCCCTTTTAGCTTATGTTAATTACTATGCCCTCTTAAATCTGACATTAGCCTACTATATAGACCCTTACGAAAAATACGTTTTTCTAGGGTCTATGAACATTCGCACGATAATTTGTTCTAGCGAATTGTATAGATTTCTGAAGATTTCTGACATGCAGACTTCTTACAGCTTTACTTCTTATAAAAACAAAACTCTCGGAAAACGTTACTAGTTCAGTCTTATTTTCACAATTTTATCAACGGTCTGACAGATTTCCCTGTGAATGTGCACAGACCAAGCTATAGTCGATATTCGTAGGCTTATCTAACATTGACTATTTAAATAAAAAATATATGTTATTTTGGGCCATACGTACCAGCATACACCTTGAGAATAAATCAAATCTAAAACATTTCTTGAAATATCAAAACCAGGAGTATATGCTGCACAACAGCTCATGTGTTTTGAAAATATTCTAAATCAATGAAAACGAATAAATAATTTGAAAAAGAATTCTAAACTTTTTTTATTAAAGCTTTGTTTCCAGCGGACGTAAATTGTATGTGCGGACAAGAAATTTTCACTAAGTAAGTTCAATTTTTAGTTAAGTTTAACCAGAAGTTTTATTTAAATTTATCCTTATAATTATGCTTATCATGCAGAACATGAGCAAGATTGTAAAAACATGCAAAAATGTCATTAAATAAAAGAAAAAGAAAAACCTTAACATGAACATTAATATTAGAGAATTGGCTTATTGACCTCATCATGCAGCAAATGAGCAAAATTAAAAACAATCAAAAATTATGCTTCAATAAGTTGTTTTATTATAAAAGTTTTATATAAGTTATTATAGATATCATACAAAATATAGTTTGCACGAAAAAATGAACTTTTTGAACTCATCATGCAGCAAATGAGCAGAATTATGAAGAAAATGCAGTATCAAATACTACACTACACTACATACTACACTGTTTTTTGACCTCAGCAAACACGAATTTTCGGAAAAAATAACACTTATGCTAGTTTGAAGCCTTCATTCATTTAGTTCTAACTTTGCGTAGAAAACAAAAAAAACTAATAAAGGGATCTTGAGATATTTCGAAAAATGTTGATTTTTGGGCCAATTTTGACCTTTAGACCCCAATTTTAGAAGAATAAGATTTTTTGTCATAAATCCGGTTCTGTCACTTGTCATCATTCATGACGCTTTAACTTCATGCAAAAAGGTCAGAAAAAACTAATGAACGGTTTCTGAGGAAACGGACGGACGAACAGACAGACAGAGCTGAATTTATAGAATCCCTTCGGCAACAAGTTGTTGAAGATTCTACTTTTCCACACATGAAATTTCGCTCACACAGATAATTACGAAAAAACTAACAAAAAGAAACTATTAGGAGAAATTCAGCTAAAATACTTAACCCTAAATGAAGAATCAGTCCTACTAAAAATAAAAACAAACAAAATCGCTGTCTACATTTTAACTATTGTCTATTGAAAGCACAGCTTAGGAAAAGTTATACATCTATTAAATGCTACCTACTTTCGAATGAATTCACCAAAGAACAATGAAACAAGTGTAAACAGAAAATCGATAACCAGTAACTTGTAGAATGCTTCACCAACGTACGTTTCCCAGCAAACACTTCCTACACGACTGTCTTTCTATAAACACAACAAATATGTGAGTTTAGTTTCCTATATACTTTTATGTCAAATCCAGGATTTTCATTTGAAATCAAATTTTGTATGTTTTTTAAATAACTGGTTGAATTATCTCAAATCAGACTCGAAAACATGTGAGTACTATTTTAATTCCCTATGTGTGGTAATTTATAGCTTTATTCTTTTTAGATTATGTAAAAGTAAAAGTTATCTATTGTAAGGTTGATTAGTACTAGTAATAACATGTTTATGAGGTTGATTTGACAAAAGTCAACCGAGGGTGATTTTAAAACATTTTTTAAATAGACAAGGATTGGTTTATCTTAAAATCAACCGAGAAAACATGTGATTCCTGGTTAATCACATAAAAAAATATATAAGTTTCACTACTAGCTTATGCTTGAAATATAGGAGTTTTTTAGAAAAACATTCGAAATAAATATTTCCGAATTTTATTCTTCTTTACAATGTAATCTTTTTTTTCGATCTATGTTTAATTACGAGTTCGGGTTGACTTCAAATGAAAACTCCAGACTTTATAATCAGTAAATACCTTATTATTGCACTATACCTTAATATAATAATATTTCTGTAAACACTCAAAAACGTAATTCAGAAGGTCATAGTTTAGACATAATTAGGCAAATTACTTTGACATAATTAAGCTAATTACTTTTTACATAATCTAGCAAATTACTTGTCTTTGACATAATTTAGCTACTTACACTCATGATTTCAGCATGTAATGCCACCACATATGCTGTTAGACTTGCAAGCTTTAATATGATTGTTCTAAATGATAAATAAAATTAAAACATCTTAATTTTTATTAGCCAACGAATATAGACACGCTAAAGCTTGGTCAATGGAAAAGCTATCTGGGAAGAAGACTGGCAAGAGGTACCATTTACCTCTTGCCAGAATTTTTGTTTTGATAACAAGATAATAACAAGCTAGACATACACAAGTGGTCCCCGGTGGTAAGAATAACTTTGGAAAAACTAAATGTTCAAAAGACCGAAAAATTGGATTAAAAGTTAACCCAGATTATACTAAAATATTACAAAAAAATATTTAAAAAATAATTTATTTTATTATTTTTTTCATTTAGAGAAATGTGGCCTATGACCCTATTTCGGCCCATCTTGGCTCTTTTTATCACAATTAAAAGAAAATATGAATTTTCTTAATCAAAAAAAATAATCATTATTTAACAACAAAAAAATGAACAGATCCTGAGAGAAGTGTAGGCCTATCATATTCTGCCCTGTTTTGGCCCTTTTTAACCAATTTTCTGGGAATTTAGAATTTTCCAAAAATAAACTAATGCATCATTAGTTAACTATTATTATACTATAACTTCGTAAAAAAAATGAAAAAAAATATGAACAGATTTTTAGGAAAAGCCAAAAAAGTAAAATTTAGGCCAGTTTTTACCATATTTTCTGGACAATTAGAATTTTCCAAAAATAAACAACTACATCATTAGTTACCTATTATTATACTATAAACTTAAAAAAAAGAAAAAGAAAAAAATGAACAGTTTCTTAGAAAAAGCAAAGGCCAATCAAATTTAGGCCAATTTTTGACCCTTTTTACCCCATTTTCTGGACAATTAGAATTTTTCAGAAAAATTCCAAACATACTGCTCGAGATATTATCATGTTTTAACTAAATATAAAATTGCAAAGAAAAATAATGAACGGTTATTGAGAAAACTGTGGGAAACACGGACGAACGGACAAGAGTGAAACTATAGGTCCTTCCATCATTTACGATCCTTTAAAATCAGAAAAAACTAACAACAAAGCCGGGGATCTAAAAAAATGGCCACATGCATTTATTTCAAGTTTGTATATTGAAAACACAGTACAGGAAAATAATCCCCATCATTTTTAAGCACCTTCTACCAGTTTCTTGCATTTGTCTATCAAAAATGTTTTGTTACTAAAAACTCCCATATTTTATTAATCAAAACTTGAAATAAAATTAGATTGTTATTAGATTGAGTTTAGGTTGAAATACTTGTTCTCCCAAACCTGTATATATTCAGGAGGCTTGATAATGACATGATCAGATTTAAACTAGTAATCACATATAGTATCTTACAAATGTGTCACTTTTGAGAATTCTCATTATCTGATTTTTGTTTTTAAATATTTTGCACAAAGTATGAGGGTAATTAAAAATATGTGTGTTCAAAACTGACATGGTTTAATGTTACTGGGAATGTTTTTTTAGAGAAAACAACATTAAATTTAAGAATGACTAACAAATTCTGCTCATTTGCAGCAATATGACTTCTGAGGTTAAAAAGTTGTGGTGCGATAAACACAACTCTTTAGTAGTAACATGCTAAGAGTAACCACATACCTTACTAATGTGACTTGTAGTTCAGTTTTAGCAAGCTGATAATTCTCTATAGATGCAATCAGTCTGAATGCTGAGGGTAGTATCAAATTCAAAACAGATATTGTTACAGCTGGAATCAAACCTTTCATGTTGTGTGAAACTAAACTGAACTAAAAATAAACATAGAAAATAAAATTAACAAGGAATCAATTACTAATACTAAAATATCTCCGAATATAAGAAAAAACTTTGACGAAATTTAAAATAAAAGTGTGGCTCTGTCTAATTTGTAAAGCTTTATCCGTTGTGGTTTTGCCTTTTCAATATATGTCCTTTTCTGTGAATTGTTTTACAAAAATGTATCTGTACGCTGACTTTTTAACTTGAACGAAAATATGTTAAAATTCTATATAACATTTACTTTGCCAGCCTCTAAGTTTAAAGTCAAGCTTGACCATTCCAAGAGCAATGGCGTCCATTAGTCTACAAAGGTCTATTCTACAGTGGATCACTCTCGTTCTCCAGAAATAGATTGTGGTTAAAACACTGTTGAGGTGAACATGGTCTAAACACTGCTCAAGAAAAGTAAGAAAACAAAATCAATCCATTTTATGATTTCATATAAAAAAGACTGATAGACTAAAAAAACCAGATTACCAATACCAAAAAAACTTACATCAACTTCACGATCTGATATAAAAACAATGAGATAAATAGAGCCAGCTATTAATGCTAAAGCTAATAAATTCATGCAAACACGAATGCAAACTATAAACATTGTTTTCGAACATGTGTAACTTTTTACTCCCCGTAACGAACTTCCAAGAGATTCCTAAAATATAAACAAATCAAAAACTTAAAACTTAATATGCAGAAAATGAGCACTGGTGACCCAATATAATTCGACAACACTTTGATCATAAGAATAAAGATCTAATCAACTGTAGAACAAACGTTGACTTCTTAACTTCATAGTGCTGCAAATGAGCAGAATTTGTTAGTCATTCTCAAATTTAATACTAAACTTAAAATTTAATTCAAAACAAAGTTTTTCCTTATGAAGTTGATCTTTTGATCTATATTTCAAAAAACAATGTGACACCTACGTCAGTTTTGAACATAATATATTACGTACTTTATGCAAAACGATAAAAAACAATAATCAAATCTTGAGATATTCTCAAAAATGTTATTTTTTGGGCAAAAATTGAAATAAAACAAAAATATAACAAGAAAGATTGACTGCTGGACTCCCGGTAATTGTTTTTTAAATTAATAACAAAATCTAATGAACAAACGAAATTTGCTTGCCTGCTCAAAACGAGAATTTTTAGAAATATAGTATCATTTTTGATACTGCATGTAAAAAAACTAGAAAAATCTAATAAACAGATCTTGAGAAACAGGGAGAAATGAATATTTTTAGCCTAAAGTTGCCTCGCTTGGCAGAGTCAAGAATTTTCGGAAAAATAGGAATAGCATGATTTCTTACTTCACATTATGCTCTAACTTTACGCAAAAAACTAGAAAAATCTAATGGACGGATCTTGAGATACAAGGAAAAACGTCTATTTTGGGCACAAATTTGCCTCGCTTACCCAAAACACAAATTTTCGGAAATACAGGAATAGTGTCATTTGTTATCTCTTAATAAGTTATAACTTCATGCAAAAAACTAGAAAAATCTAATGAACAGATCTTGAGTTACAGGACAAAATGTCTATTTTGGGCCCAAAATTGCCCCACATACCCCGATTTCGGGTAAACAAGAATTTTCAATAAAATTCGGGCTATCTCACTTTTTAGGATTTATGATGTCTAACATCAAAAAAAAACTAATGAAGCAATTCTGAGAAATCAATGGACGAACGGACGGACGGACGAATGGACGAACAGACAAGCCTAAATTTATAGGACTCCGTTGGCAAAGCCGGGAGTCCAACAAACAGTAACAAATAAGAGTTGATCAAAAGTTTCTATAAAACCTACCACCATATCTTGAGCTATGCTAAGCATTCTAATTTTTGCTGTGTCAGGGTTTGTGATTGCATAATCCCATAAACAAAAAGTCCAACAAACAGTAACAAATAAGAGTTGATCAAAAGTTTCTATAAAACCTACCAGCATATCTTGAGCTATGCTAAGCATTCTAATTTTTGCTGTGTCAGGGTTCGTGATTGCATAATCCCATGAACAAAAGACTTTTGATGAATAAGGCGTAATACTTTCACCACCCACAATGTAATTTTGCTTATAAGATTCTGCCATGCTGAAACAGAAAGAAAATATAGGTGAACTCAGAGCTTTAGTCAGAAGCTGTATAATAACACTTTTTCAGCTATATTCAGTGAAAAATTCTATCAACATCTAATTTAATGGCAACATAACATTTTCTTTGTCTAAAATGCAAAGTTTTTGTTTATTCTGGAAAGTGACTAAGAAAAAATTTGATAAGAACTTCAAATCTTAGCATAAATCTTAGCATATACTGCCCCTCCAAGCCATAATGGCAGAAGATAAACCAATAACAACCATTAAAAACAATTGATAGCACTTGAGGAGAGGGATTTTCAGAAAATGACTGTAATTATTATTATTATTTATTAATAAAGCATATTTATTGCTTTATTTATTACAATTGCTATATTTATTATTTATTAGAAAATGACTGTATATTGAAAAATATTAATTTTTGGGCAAAATTTTGACCTTTTGACTCCAATTTGAGGTAATAATAATTTTTGTCAAAAATCTTACTTAAAGTGTTACTTTTAATATGACCCACTAACTTGCTGCAAAATGTCCGAAAAAATAACGAGTGTTTTCTGAGAAAACTGTGTTATTTTTATCTTTTATCCCTTTGGCAAAGCCGGGGATCCAAAAGTTATTGAACAGAGTCAGTAATGAGGGAATCACGAATAAGACCAAAATCACAATGCAAAAAAATAAGATTTTTTAACCATTATTTCATTGAGAAACTAAATTGTGATACTATAACTTTTCAATATTGAAATAAGGTTAACAAAATAATCACCTTACCTTGCAGCTAAAATAATAACACATAACAGAAGATAGCCTCCCGCAACCAAGAAATATGCTGATTGCATGCTGTATTTATCGTTGATTTTTACTGATGTGTATGAGCCGTAATATAATTTAGTATGTGTGAACCATCCCTAAATAAAAAATATTATTCAAATTCAAAAAATGATAAATTATTGATCTGGAGCATTTTCAATATTGATCTTTTCACTATTTTTAAAAGCTACAATCATTGTCGAATTTGTACAGCACTATAACAGTATTATAAAAAATTAAAAAACATCTTATTACCGTGACTTATATGGTATTATTTCAAGCCTTGATATAGAAAAAAATTGGTAACATTTTAATTTTAAGTTTCGAAGAATCTATGAATCTTAAATTTCGAAAAAGTTATTTATTCAGAAAAAATAAAAATTGTGAAAAATTTAACACAAACCAATATTGATGGAGAATTTTTTTTTTAAAAAAGCATTGCAAGTATTTTAGTGTTTAATATCTCAAGTAAACGTACATAAACTGTTATAAATTAATCACCTCTCCTGTAAGTAACTCTAATCCCGTAAAAGTTTCATTGAATGGATTTGAAAACTCATCATGGATATATTGTGGCACGAACAAAAAACATAACAACAAAATAGACACCAATAGATTGAGATACAACAACCAACGTAAAAACGTGAAATATGATAAAACTCCAGTACCAAATAACCCTAAATACAGTAAGAGAAACATAAATTTAAAAGTTTAAAATACATTAAAAAGTAACTTGAGACCCTTTCTATGTACAATCTATTTTTAAACATAGCGTTAAATGACAGTGAATTTTATCAAAAAACAAGGCTGTTGAGATAAATTTTTTTTGATTATTCAAATACAGTTATATGCTACTTGTGCAACACTTATTGAATACTAAAGTGAAAGTGAAACTGAATCCTCATTGATTGATTTAGCTAACAACAGAAATGTTATATTAAAGGGAAAGTGTAGCATAAATATCAAGGGTCATTTTTATGATCTTTAAATTATTTAATATACATAAATCTATCATTCAAAAGTATAATAATTATTCGAAGACGTCTTAAAATGAAGAAGAATTTACAAACCTTCAATTTCTTTCATATGACCATTCCAAATATTCATGGATAAAACAAAATCTTTAAGTTTCGTTTTGGCACGTCTCACTTTCTGTGTAATAAATAAGAAGAAACTGCAAATGAACAACAAATTTTATAAGTATGTAGATTAACTTAAAAAACAAAAGTGTGACATCTTTCACTGAAGAAGCAAGTACACCCTTTTTGATTACATTATAAAACAAAAGATTTGGTCATCTTTGCTAGTTATTAAGTTTTTAAAATTACCTTTTATTAATTTTGTGTAAAATATAAAAATAATCAAATGAGCTCCTTTTGAGTTGACAGTATGCAAAATAGTTTTATTCATACAATTTAATATACAAAATTTAATTTGAATTTAAATTGCTCAATGTACAATCCATCAAAAAGTTGATAAAAAATGATTTCGATACCTGCTATAGTTGACACATCGCAGAAAATATAAAATAATTACTATATATACCATTGAATTATTGTATTTGAACTCAATCCAGCCACTTACTGGACGACCAGTTTTTTTCTCATGCTCCTGTACACGTAACCTAACATAACATAATAGACAATATAAGAACTGAAAAAGCTGATATATGGTATTAAAAGATTATAAATAAATAAAGACAATCCTGGACAATCTAACAATGCCCAAATGTCAAAGCAAATAACACGTGTCATAGTTGATATTATACCATATAACAGTTTACACAAATAAATTTTTCATGTCTTTTTATCTAGTTTTTTCAATAGCTTTCTTATTGTGTACACGATTTTGGTTATTTATCAACATTTACCAGTTGAAAAAGGTGCAGTCCTCCATCATTAGAAATAGCTCAAAAATATTTTTTTGCATGTCTATGCATTTTTTTTGGTGATAAATACATGAATTCAAACTATCAAACAATTAAAGTAGTAGCTTTATTATAAAATTTTCCTGCTTTGCTTGTCTTTTTACTAAATGACCATATTAAATGTAAAGCTAAGATAAATAGACAGGAACATATGTTATTGCCATGATCAGAACTGATGCCTATGCATTTTTATTTACCCAGAGCTGATTACTTTTTGGAATATCATCAGTTAGTTAAACAAATAAAATATCAAAATTTATTTTTACCTTACTGATTTCTTTGATTTTAAAGTTGTTGTCATTTCTCTCAGTTGATCAACATTGGAAGAATCCATACCATGAATAACAAGATTTTCATCATCAATGTAAACATCATTTGGCGTGACATCACTGATAATATGAGCAGAATATGAGCCATCTTCTTCTAGATCCTGTTCATCAAATAGTTTTTCTAAACACAACAAATAATAGGATTGATAAAGCAAACAAAAACTTCTGTGGGTCTATATTTTAGATGACTTGTTTGTTTTTTACAGAAAAGTATCCAGGGTTTGATACAGGTACACATTGTCCTAAATTTCAAATAAACTGGTCAAATTTTATTGTGTGACAATAAAATTCAACAAGGAATCAATTACTAGTGGACCCCCGGTTATTTTTTTAAATGAGAATTGAAGTTAATTATTGGATTTAGATGAAGAATACAGCTGCACAAACTAATGGGTTCCATAAAAAGTGATAGATAGACATTGGATCCCCAGCAACTGATTTTTTCAATTAAATGGTAATATCATGCAGAAAA
>JAYJMI010271074.1:0-17632 GCA_036873855.1 Sarsia tubulosa
ATATGTTGCAGAAAGTTTTATATATTTTTTATTAATAGTGAATTAAATTTTCAGTCTGTTTTTTTCAACGCCATGTGAATTTTCAAAGAATGTGCTTCACAAACTGATGATATGTTTTGTTATGTCTCTTTCTCCTTGGGCATGATTATATTATTATGCTAATAAAAATAACTTGAACAAGACGTACGTTTATCAACTATGATCGTAAAAAGCATGGTATTACATCGCATCATACTAACTGCTTTAGAACTTGTAACTCTTACCAAATGATAACTTTGTTTTATTTAACCTTTGCTACAGAGAAGCATAACTATTACACTGAATGGACTGGTTGGAGTAAATGTGATTCGAAAGGTGTAACTGAAGCTCAACAATTGCAAGTTCGAGCACGTAATTGCATCAATCCAGAAGAAAAAGAATGTACAAAAAGTAGCTGTCGTTATAGATTATACAACGAGGCTAACTTCAGAAAAACTTTTTCAGAGACTAGAGGTTGTCCAATAATTAAATTTCCAGGTACAGTTAGTTATTTATGAAACCTATCATTGCATCTTATAGCTTTACTTTAAAGGAAGAAAGTTTCGCGGGAGGAAAGTTTCGCGGTTCAGCCTGACCGCGAAATTTTTGTATTTCGCGGGAATAAACTGTCGCGGTGGGACGATTTTATCATATTTCGCAGGAATAAACTTTAATAAAAACTTTTGAATAGCACAAAAAAGAAAGAATAAATGTAGTAATTTTGGTAGGAAAAAAGGTTTTTTAATTAATAAATTGCGAAAAGATTGAAAAAACTTAATTTCGCGGGAATTAACTTTCGCGGATAATCAATTTTGAAAAATTTCGCGGAAGAAACTTTCGCGAAAAGGGCAAAAAACCGCGAAAGTTTCTTCCCGCGAAAGTTTCTTCCTTTAAAGTAGTTATCCTACTAAGTTATCCGCTGTCCCCCCAGTCCTACACTATTTCGAAAAATGCTTTGTGTTACCCAGTTTTTGTTTATTTTTCTGATATATTTTTAAAATATTTGCGTTAAAATATTTGCGTTCAAAAAGCAATGGTAGAAAAACCAAGGATTGAAAATATAAGAAATTAACTGGCTACAACTTTTTTATTATTGATGCAACATTTACCAAACGTATAAATAATATTTATTGTATTAGGCTAAGTGTATAACTTTTTTGATGACATCAACTATTACGACGTAACTATTATTTTTTGTCATTTTTGTTACGTCAGAACAGAGTCATCTAGATAAGCATTTTCAAATAACCCAAAAAATACATTGTTCATCAGCCAGCCTTTTATTATATTTTCATACAAAACATTATTCCTAACACTGAAATGTAATTTTTGTGAAATACATGATTTTTGTTATTTTTTTTCACAAAACATGATGTCAGCAAAAAAATGTTGAGGTATTAACAGTCAAAAAATTTGTAAATATTGAATATTAACAGTCAAAAATTTGAGAAATTTAGCATTCAGCATTAGAGGCACATATCTATTTTTTTATTCACTTATATAAAAAATAAACATAACTTCGTATTTCTGGACTAAAAATGAATCCATGAAAAAAGCTGATTTTCGATTTCGGATGTTGTTAAATGAATCATCGTTGTTGAACTATTAACTACGAAATACTTCAAAATATAGAATATGAATATAAAATACTGTATATATGAGAGTGATTAGAGATTTTATTCAATTTATAACGTCAATATCGAATATTAACCTAGGCTTGTTTTTTGACGAGGCTTTGAAATATTGTTTTGTTTTTTCTGAAATTAAGTATAAAAATGTAAAATAGCGAAAGACTTGATACTCGAAAGACTATTCTTTGGACATAAGATTCCATATGAAAAATTCGATAAAATAAGCTACAACTTGCAGAAACACCTTAACCCTATTCTGGGTAAGAGGGGGGGGTAAGCTTTTTTATATATCTCTAAAACTAAATTCTGTTTAACGCTAAAACTTTTTGACTTTTATTGCTAATATGTTGTATACCATCTAAAAAGAATTCATGTTCATGTGACAAATAAGTGTTAGATTACTTTTTATGACGTCAGCCATCATTTTTACCATATTTTCCATGCAAAATTGGAAAATTTGAAATTACTATTACTTTAGAACTATGTAAGCTATGGCATTGGTAGTTGGTAGCTTACCTTTACTTGAAAAAGTATTTGGTCATGTGACAATCATATGACGTCATATAACAGCAGTGACGTCATTTTTTGTTTTTTTGCAATTTTTGCTGACTTTGTGTTGACGCCTGAGCAAAATTAGTGACATATTTCTGAAACTAAATTGTATTCTTAGAGTTTATGCAAAGTTTGAAGTCTTATAAACATTGCATTCCATTTGTATTTGAATTTAAACATATGACATAATAAACTCAAATCGTTGTTACATTTGATGACGTCAGCAAAATTATGCTGACCAAAGAATTTTTTTTTTTTGATTTTTTTAAAGTAAAAGTGTAGGGAATACTTCATGAGTGTATGAACAATTCAGTCAAAATTTAGGCAGGGGGGGGGGGGGGCGGAGAGGGGTAGTTTTACCCCTTGCAACCCAGTCATGGTCATAAAAAAACCCACTCAGAATAGGGTTAAATAGTTAGCCGGCAACACAGCTTTAGCTGTATTCACATCTTTTGGTGAAAATACATTCAAGATTATTTCCCGTGTCTATGTACAATCCTAAGTACATCTTTAGCCGAGAACACATTTTTCGTCGAGAACACATATTAATGGAATGCAAACAAATATTCGAATGCTTTATCGTAAGAAATACGGAAATGGAATGCGTTAATGCAAATTAAGTACTTTAGAAGTTTCATTCATTTTTTATTTGTGAAATATTAATTATAACAGCGAGAAAACACAAACTAATGTTATTTTGAAAATACAAGTGTGTTATATTTCTAAAAATCAAAGTATGGAATGGAATAATTGTAGTTCAGCATGCAGTATTTGTATTTATAAAGACAACGGTTATACTAAACCAAGAAGAACCGATAATATAAGTAAAGAGCAAACTCGATAAAATAGACTTATAAGGTACTGCGCACAAGCGATCAGGAATGTTAAAGGGGAACTGAAGGTAAAACTTTTTATATTTTATTTTTACATATATCGTTTTGTCTAAGTATAACTTAACTTCTCTCCAATTTTTTTCAGTTTTAAACGAAGATTGTGAAAGTTATAGCAATTTAAAGTTTCTAAAATTTTCAGATTTGTGACGTTGCAGGCGCGAAACAAAAACGTAGATATGAATTGAGTATGATACATGAAGTGCTTTTTCACTAAATTTTATTAACAAAAAAAACGAAGCATTTAAAATAAAGATGTCCCATAGTTAATTGAATCCTTAAAAATTACCTATGTTTCATTTTTATTTTTTTTGCCCTCTCTATAGCCATTTGTAGTCACTTTTCAGCATATTTTAACATAAATCTTCGCACCTGTGACGTCACATTTTTATTTTATTTATTTAAACAAATGCTTTTCCTGGACTAACAAAACAATTTTAGAATTTTTCGTTAATATTTTCTTGTTCAGGTTACAAAGGAGCTTCTTTAAAGACAAAACTGTTACCTTGCCCTCAGTTCCCCTTTAAGTATTTCAAAATATTACCAATATTTGGCCGGACGTAATAAAAAAAAAAGTATGATAATAATTTAATTTATATTAAAAAATTTGGCCACGGATACTTACAACTAAGTAAGTTTATTATTTTTTTTTTCAAAAATTACTTCATTGATATTTAATTCAAAACTTTATCATTAAATTTTGTAATAAAAATAAATAAATCACAACTAACAAAGCATACAAACAATAATTGCTATATACATCAGAGGTGATTCAATGGATTATAGCAACTTGTTTAAGCATGAAAATATTAAGAAAGGAATGGCAACTTTTTATAGATTCTATTATATAACTTAATTACTTCTATATATTTTGTTAATTGCTTACAACCAGAGGGTGTTGCCATTTTAATGAAAAATTATGAGTTACCACAAGCATTTTAAGTCTTACGACAACTTCAAAGGTTTACATAATGCTAATAGTTGACGCACTAAAAACATATTTAAAGCATATTATTTTGCCTAAACTACACTACACGTCTAGGTCTAAATACATTTTTTTAAATATATTAACTGGATAAAGAGAAATCTCTCTTTATTTCCTATTATCTTTACTCGATTTCCTCACAAACTATTCCTATTTTGTCCTAATCTTCACAAGGTCTAAATATATGATTTACAGAGTACAAAGCGAAGACTGTGAGGAAATCTTCGGCTACATCCTTTGAAAAAAAAAACTCATTCGGTGATTTCTTTACCTTATATAAATTTTTACGTCTAAATTTAGTTGCTTAACTTCATTTCTTTTGATTTAAAAATTACTACCTAGTAATCAAAGGTGATAAACTTTATTATATCTACTAGTATAAGCAGAGTATAAGCAGTAATAGTAACACGCTATGTTACAAAAGAACTGCAAATTAGAATTCCTTAGATCGTATTTCCATGGTTTAGGTTTCATTCTAAAAGTTATCCAATGGCATTATAATAATGGTACATTTTACTGCGTCAATAAAAAAACTTGAAAATTAAATAAATCGGATGTCTCTATGGACTAGATATCAAGCATAAGAGATTTAAAAACTCGTACGTGTTTTCAATTTTTTTCCATTTAAAAAAAATATAATAACATTAAATTTGAAAAAACACATTTAAATATTAAGATAAAAATCCATTAAAGATGTATTCTCGACGAACGAGGCGATGTACACTACAATTGGAAATAGACACGGGAAATTATCTGGGATGTGTTATCAGCTAAAGTTGTGCGTACGGCTATTTGTGTGCAAACAGCTAAAGATGTGAATACAACTTAATAAGTGTTAGTTGTATACGGAAAAAAAATTCGCATCGCCTCCCCGCGTGATTACAGATTCCAAAATTGATTTGTTGAAAAGAGTTAAATAAATATAAGAAATGTTGTTTTAGCTAACATATAGTTGTTTTTCGAAATCTCAAAAGATGAAGTCATCAAAATTTTTAAAAAAAGAGTGGCATCATAAATTTTGCCGATGTTAAAAAAATTATGCACTTAAATTTTTAGAAAAGAGTCACACTTCCAGTAAGCTGCATAAACTAAACAAGGTATAAATTGATTTGATTTCCATTATTTTGTTTTTATTTTCTTATTTTCTGATTAAGAATTTAATGATTTAACTAGAAATGTAGAACGTCGAGAAAAATAAAATTTTGTGTTGTATCATCATAAACTGTCCCTGTTGAAATTTAAATAAGTATAATGTTTTCTATCTACGTTATTTTATATAACAGTCTTGTTTCAATTTTACATACTGGCGGTTGAGAGTATAATTGATCGAGGTATTAATACATTGTTCTATATATGATATATAAATTAAAAAATTTCAAATTTCATATTCAAAATTTCACACCGAGTTGTATTAGATATACCGTTAGCTATAAAAATATATTTTATAAAAAGATACATTGAGTGATTAAGTCAAGCAGAAATTTATCTAAAATTGACAAAAACATAGTTGGATTAAAGTCTTTGATACTTGGATTAATACCTTAAGCGTAAAAAAAAAAACTAAATTAAGCGTAAATTAATTGAATAGTTCACCTATCCTAGCTCTAAAAAACTCTAAACCCAAGTAACATCAAGTAAGCAGGTAACATGCTTATTTATTGTCTTAGACATCTTAGTAAGTCTATATATGGCTTTTACAGGTTAATGTTACAAATCAAAACATCGAGGTGGTATCATCAGAATTACGAAACATACTAAAGAACGCAACGACAATCGAGCAAACAGAAGATGTTGACAACGTTATCAAAATCATTGAAACAATATTGCAGACGGATAATAAAAGTCTGACGGTAATATATTTTTTTAATATATATTTGCTAGTTTCCTGTTTTAAAGCCCAATATCGCTTTGACGTAAGACTGAAAATTGAATCTATAAGAATTAATTGAATCTAAGAAAATGCACCCAAAAGTTCATTGTGTAGAGTTATAAAGTTGCAAGTCGTATTTAACTTTAAACTTTATTAAATGGGCTTTTTGAACTTTATTTAAATTCCTTTTTAAAAATTTCTACATGGTAGATTAGAAAAAGTTAGACTAATAGGCTAATTTTCCTTAACCCTACTTAATCTTGCTTTTTGAGCGTAGTGATGTCTTAAACCGAGGATCAATTTGATTCCCGGCTATTAAGTTTAGAAGTAATTGGATTTTACTTTATAGGAACTATAGTCTATATCTAATTAAGAAAAAGTTTTTAAAACAAACATCACTACTTTCTTTGATGAATTCTTATTTCGTGACGTAAAATTCTTGATTCTTTTTGTGTCAACACTTCATGACTCCAATAGTGTAAAGATTCAGTTTAAAATTGTAACGTGACGACTTTCTGACTTCATAATTTTGTCAAATTTGTTGACCATGTACCATTTTGTTTTTGCTAAAATCCTGAAAACTGTCACATTTTTTCTTTGTTAAAATAATTGTTTTTAATTTAGTGTTGCAGGGGTATGAGTTACATTTACCTACAGCTCCGATATTTTCGTAAATCCTTTTGAACAATTAGACTACATTGCTTAAAATACTACCATATCTTAAAATTTATATAGGTAGTGCTTAGGTAGCACAGGCAACTTGCTAGAAAAAAAAAAAAAATTTGTTTAGCAAAATCTCACATAAAATGTGTTACTAATTAAGTATTTAAAACTATTTTTAACTACAATATATTGACATAAAGTATTTTTTTTGTCGATTATTGTTCAGCAGATTTATATATTCTAGTACTTGTATTAAAATTTATCCTGGTTAGAAGTAATACCTAATACCTAATATCGTTAAACAAAGAATTATCATAGCTTAGCTCGAGAGATTACAAATATTTATCTTCATATTTGTTTTGTTGCATTCTTTTAGGTCCTTTTATTATAAGCTTTATAATAGTGGTAAAAGTCTCTGCAATCAAATAATTTCCTAATAATTGTAGTTTTTTAAACAGTGCTCACTTTTGTCTTTTTGAGCTGTACTTTCTCCATACATGAACAGATTTAGAATATCATTTTTAGCTTACCAAACAGGAATTTAGTACAAGAGATTTAGTATGATAACATGTTACTGCCATTTTATCTGGTATTACTAACATTGTCATCTTTCATTAAAAAACATCAGTGATATCATCGATATATAACGAATGGGTGTGACACGAAACAAGACTCTCAATAGAAAGTCATTAAATCTTAGAAAAAACTTTAATGACCTGAAATCCATGCGTGTTGTATTATTTTCATCAAAATATCTGTCATAAAATACGATGCAAAATGGTCAGTTTCTCGACATCTTGATTCCTCAGCTTTTTGGTGACCTTGCTTAAGATAAATTTTTATCTTTTTGTGACATATTTTGAAGAATGTTTGACATTGTATTTTGGCTATAAACTACTCAAAACATGTCATAAAATTGTTTCCCTATAAATTTAAAAAACACTGGTATGTTTTTTCTAAAAAGTTTTGTTACGCTAGATTCTCCCTCATTTTCATTTTAATTTGAGGGAAGTGTCTAAAAATTGGCCTTTGTATTATCTTAATATATTTGTATTTAGGTCACGAAATTGTTATTAGAATCTGTTGATCTTCTGGTCAATGTAAGTAAAACAATAAGTAAATCGCGAGCAAAAGTACTGATCTTGCTAGATGAAATTGCTAGAGGTAGTTTTACCACAAAGAACAGATTTGAGTTTGCGGGTAAAAATATTGCTCTTGGAACTACGGCTATTTCAGATAACAAAACGGATATTTATATATTTACATATGAACAAAATGACAAAATTAATGTAATCATTTCAAAATCTGAAAATAAATCGCAGAAGTTATCTTCCCCAGCAATGTTTAAAATATCAAAAAAGACAATTCAAAGTAGGAGTCTGACTGAAAGAAAAATCTACACCTATGTGTATAAAAATGATTCGCTTTTTCTTCAACACGATGCTACTACTGCCAAACTACAAATTATCGATAGTTATATTTTGTCAATAACGATATATAACACAAGTATGAAAGAATTGAAACCTCCGATTGAACTGTCTTTTCAAACTTTGTCGAATGAAGTAGGAAACCGACAATGTTCATTTTGGAAAGAAGGTAATACAGTTACTTTGAATTTTTTTTATTAATATTTCTATCTTCTCTGCTCCCAATAACCTACTTCCCTAACGTATTCATGTAAAATATTTTAAGCATTTAAGTCTCTTTTTGACAGCCATTGTTAATAAACCAGAATAATTGTCTGACTTTTGTCTTGTCTTTGTTAGACTTACTTTGTTTTACCAAAATCGAGATTAAATTTTATAAATTTACTTTTATAATCACATTTAGAAATCGGTACATGGTCGACAGATGGATGCAATAGAACTGACGTAAACAACAGAAGCACTATTCATTGTCTATGCAACCATTTAACAAACTTTGCTGTGTTATTTATTCCAAAAGGTAGGGTTAAAAAAGAGAGAAAATATATAAAGAAGTTGTATAAAAGAGGAACGCACCGTTATATCCGATCATAACTAGTAGGAACCCCTTTAAATTAGTTGCTATTGAAAAACGTATTAATTAACATTTTTTTTAACACATAAAACATACTATATCTATATGAATATGCTCTAAGCATAGCCAACAACAATATTAAAGTTTCTAATTAATTGTATTGTAACGTAATATTATAAAATCTTGTTTTCACTAAAATTTAATTCCAAAGAGTTATTTAACCCTATTAGGCGTATGCTGATTTGGGCTCTGAGTGCCTAGGAGGAGAGTTTCGAGGACCCCCCTCTATTGTTTGATTTAGGTTAATGCTATAACAATCAAAATTCGTAGTTCTGTTTGATGATGACGTCATCAAATTTTGTGTAGTGAAAGATAATACTGGTATTAACAATTATTAAAAGTTTGAACTGGTTCAAAAGTTGTAGACATTAGCCCCCCCCCCTTTCCTAATAGAGTTAAGATAATTATATGAAATTTTCTTTGAAATTAGATAAATAGTAATATTTTAGTTTACCTTTTGTTAGAGATGAACGTTTAATGACGTCTTGAAAATTTGAAAAATGAAGTGACAATTTTGCTGATGTTAAAAAGATGTAATGATTTTGTTTTTAGAAAAGAGTTACATATCGAGTATGCTGTATAATCTAAACCAGGTACAAATTTCCTTGTTACAGTTTTATATAATGGCGTTCAACCTTTTAATTCCTTGGTTGAATTATGATATTAAAGTGTTACAATTTTAATTATAGTACTTCTATCAATGTTTTACGCCAATTCCAAGATACTTTAGTTGCCATTTTTTTAATGTTATTATATTAAATGAAAGTAATGAAAGTAAATTATTACAGATTTTGGAAGAAAATATTTAACCTGGTTATTTCTTTAGGACTAAGTCTTTGAGCCTTTGATGAATAATATTTTCATCAAGACTGAATTTGTTAAACAGCTAGTGCCAAGCCTTTGATAGTGCTTTGTTGAGTTAGTAACAACCAACTTATGAATGAATGTCAACTTTTTATTGATTCTGTTATTTCACTTAATTACTTCTCTATAAATTTTGTTAATTGCTCAAAATCATAGCGTGTTACTATTTAAGCATTTCAAGTCTTGAGACAACTTCAAAGGTTAATCTCATGCTAACAGATGACACACTAAAAACATCTGTAAAGCATATCATTTTGCCTAAATTATACTAACGCCTAGGTCTCAATACATTTTTAATATATTTTATTTTGATTTGATAATTTCATCAAATCATTAAAGGTGATAAATTTTATTTTATATGCTAACGGCATTTGTGACTCTAAGCAGCAATAGCAACACGCTATGTTACAAAATAACTGAAAATTAGAATTCCTTACATCGTATTTCCAAAATCTAAGTATGTCTAGCTCACGCCAAATCGAGTTGAAATATATTCAAATATCAAATGCATATTTTTTTATACAAACAATTCAAGTATCAGATAGTAAGTAGGTAGCATGCTTACTAAATATCTTAACCCTATTAGGCCTAGGCTATTTTAGGCTCTGAGGGTTTAAGGTCCCCTCCAAAATTCTGAAACATTTTTTTTTGAAACTTTTACTAAAGATACTTCAACTCTGAATGAACAATTTTTTGAAAAAAAATACCTGGTGATCTATTGATGGTTTGCTGGCCCCCATAAAATCTGAACCACTAAAGACCCTTCAACTGTGAATCCCTAATTTTTGAAAAAAAATGACTGTTGGTCTATTGTTCCATTTTTATGATGGCGTTAATCCTGAAGCACATGAAAATTTTGTTATTTTGTATTCGCACTGTTACGTTCAACTTGAGCTAATCACATATCTAATCAGTACATAACTTCGCGATATATAATATGTCATATTAGAATAATATTAAAAAATAATTATAATTCCTGCAAACATTTGTTTTTTAATAACCACAGTACTGAAGATACATATATACAAACATATATGCAGGGTCCAGCTCCAAAGCCTAAAACTTCCAATATTTTACCTTTTGTGACTACGTATCATGGCAACACTGATAACCGTACATTTACTAACAAGTTGCAATTTAAGTTAGACAATATCAAAACGGATCATTTAAAATCGGTTTTTAAAGATAGTCAAGTCATTTTATCTCTACGACAGCCAAAAAACTTACTACGACATTTGACAAGTGCAAATTATACTTCACCAAACTTATATTTAAACTTACCTAATGGCGTGTTCAAATCCTCAGATAAAAGATGTAAAATATGTTTAATGTATTTAAAAGAGGGATATAGTTTCATTCTCTCAAATAATTTGCGATGGGATATCCGTTCCCATATTACATGTAGAGCTTGCAACGTAATTTATTACTTAAATTGTAACATGTGCAATCATGAAACTACTTATATCGGAAAAACGATAGGGGAAATAACTTCGGGTTTCAGCATAAGCGAAAGCAGATCTGGTAAATCATCATGTCCTTTCCCTAGACACGTTTTTGAGTGTAGCAAAAAGAATAACGCATTAATGGAACCATTTTTCGAAGTTAATATAATGATGATGATTAAAGACAGTAATCTTTTAGAAACTTACGAAAAACACTTTCAACAAAAGGGTTTTGATACTCTCAATTATAGTAATAAAAACAATTATTACATTTAAGAATTTTGTAAAAAACGTCAGATTTTATTTTAAATTCATGTAAACACTCTGAAGATCAAATAGAGAAAAGCTTTAGTGTTATAAATAAAAAATAAATTGTTTTAATTTTGTGTTTTCCATCATTCTATTTTTCTAATTATTTCTTATCTTATTCTACATCAATACATACATATATATACTCCTAATCCCTAGATACACCAAAAGGATACCACACAAAAACCTGGTGTTTGAGGTCAACAGTACCTAATATTTCAACTATAAGTATGAGTGGGTTTTGTCTTGTATTGAGATTGAGAAATAAGCTAGTAAAGATAACAGAAATGTAGGCACAAGTTCAAAGACGTAGGAAAAAGGTGGATCTGAAGACTTCAATTTGATTGATCGTCGGAGTTCTCGATAATTATTGAAAACGACAAATTGGCTAGATAAATGAAAAGGGTAATAACCTACTAGATACGAATAATATCCTTATCGCTTAAAAGTGCAACTTCACGTGAGACCATTTTTCTGAAACCGATATTGAAATTTGAAAATCCAATAGATTTCCAGGAATTTTTTCGCAGTTATAAGTTAAGAAAAGTAAAAAAATTCAAGCATATTCCGTTTGTATTAAAATCACTATGAACAAAAACAGGGAATATAATATTTCTATATTACAGGTTAATATAACTATGGAAAATATCGAAGTCAAATCAACAGAATTGCAGAACTTGCTTAACGAAAACGCAACTGCGATCCAGCTGACAGAAGATGTTGACAATGTTATCAAAATTATTGAAAATATTTTGAAAACGGATAATCAAAACCTTAAGGTAGTTAATTTGTATTAGCTTGTTACTATCTTTTAAGATCGATATCGCTTTACTTAATCTTTATATTTAGGAGTTATCTAATAATTTGAAATAAGCAACCCTAGAATTGGGTTAATTAGAAAATTGAAGTGGGAAATCGATTTGATCTACACATGCGTTATAAGGTTAATATATTACATATATTGCTATTTCGTTCTAGTCATCATGGGATAGAGAGAGCACAGTTCGAATTATAAGATTTTGACCAAAGACTATTTTTAGTTTTTTTTAGGTGAAAACTCAAGAAATTTATCTAAATAATTTAAATAGCAAAATAAACATAGCTACGGTCCTGTGTTTTTAAAAGTTTTTTACTGATTCGTTTCTGTTTAGGTAAATACAAATTTATTACAATCTGTTGACTTTCTTGGAAATGTAAACGAAAAAATAAGCAAAAACTCCAAATCACGAACGAGAGTGTTGTCCCTGTTGAATGAAATTGCTTCAGGAAGTTTTGGAGCCAACCAAACGGCTGAATTTGACTTCTTTGGTAAAAACATTGCTCTCAAAACAAAAACTGTTACTAATAACACAGCCGATATTTTGATACTAGCAGATAGAAGAAATGAAAAGTTAAATCTAAAAATTTTAACATCTAAGAAATATTCAGAGGTGAATGTTACCAAAGCAATGATAAGAATTCCAAAAGAGACAATTAAAGACATTGACCGATCTGAAAACAAATACTTCTCCTATGTCTTCAAAGATAATTTGTTTTTTGTTCAAAACTATAGTAAAGAATCGGAAAAACAAACTGTCGACAGTTACATCTTGTCAGCCACAGTATTCAATACAAGTATGAAAGATTTGATGCCTCCAGTTGAACTGTCTTTTCAAGTTTTGCTTAATGAAGACGCAAATCGACAATGTTCTTTTTGGAAAGAAGGTAATTTTTTAACAATTTGTATCAATGAGAACAAAGTTTGCAGACGTCTTACTTTCATAAAATTACGGTCAATTATTTCAATAACACTTTTTACATCCCTCATCTTAATACTTATCCCATTTTTTTTTATTCCTCTTATAACTTTTTGACAGGGATATAAAAATAAAGAAAAAGTATATATATGCATGAAAGTTTCAATATAAGTGTATATAAGATGGTTATTGTATACATGGAAATACGAAGGAGGGGTATAACAAATGATTAACTTTTTTCAAACAGATCGTGTCTCAAGCACTCTTTACATTCCCCAAAGCCATTAGTACATACAAAAGTAGTTTGCACCTTTAATACCGCAAAGATGATTATATATATAAACGAAAAACATCTTATGCATTATGTTACAGCGAGAAATTCTATATATGGATAAAAAACTTAAACAAAACGTGAAACTTTTCTCCCTTTTTAGCTAAGGATATCCTTCATATTTTCAAACAAGTTTCATAAGTTAAGTCAATCAGCAAGTTTACAAGCATGTGCTATAAAGGCCCCATTGAGGTGCTGTTCGTTTGTATGTAAAAGCTTATTGAAAAAGACTTAAAATGCCGTTTTTTTTTATCGTACAACAATGAAAGTTTTTAACATAGATTTTTGAATGTTTGCTTACTCTAATGTTAAATAGTTAACTTATTTGTGTAAAGTAAGAGAGAGTATTCTCTGAAGCAAGTTTTCATTAAGACTTATAAATACTCTCGTATTTGATATTTTGTTATATTAGCATGACACGCGTATATATTTAGTAATTAGCCAAATAAATAGAAGTGATTAATTATTATACTAGAAACTATAAATCGATCCTATTCCCATCCTTAGTCATTTTATGTTGTATATAAGCGTATTTTTTTCGGACGAGGAAACAAATATTTTAATTCTTTTTCTTTACATTTAGGCTAAAAATAAAGAAATTCAAAATTGTAAAATATACTCTTTGCATTTCTCCTAATCTTTTTCATAGCAATAACATTTCGTTGATTCATATTGAACAGTATATAATTTGGTGTTGTTTAGACAAAAGTAGAACGTTTGGTCAATGGTCTACAGATGGTTGTAAAAGAACGAATATTACACCTGGAAACAAGAAAAACATTATCCATTGCGAATGCAACCATTTAACAAACTTCGCTATCTTTTTTACACTCGAAAACGATATTCCCAATAACGACGAAGTGACAACAGTAGCATTGAATATCGTCAGTTACGTTGGCTGTGTGATATCAATGATATCTTTATTTGTAACATTAGTTACGTATTTGCTTTTCAAGTAGGTGAATCTTTATTTTTGTTGCACATTTTCGTGCTTTGAATTTGATTGAGTTTTACCAGAATTTTATTGGTATATTGTAAACCTTAACGACTCCTGAACTATATACTAGTTTAAATACAAAACACAGCGTGCCGAAAATTTATGCAAAACTAATAACTACAAATCTTTCTAACGATATAAAATTTCCTTAACAAAAATAAAATCACTTCATGTTCATTATCTAAATATGAATACTAGTCAAATTTATACTAAAAAGTATCGGCAATACAATGAGAAATCCACGTAACTATTTTATTCCTGATCTATAAGATGGAAAATATTGATTAATGATTATTTATAGAAATCTTCATCAAAAAATGCCCCATCGAGTTCTTATCAATTTCTGTTTATCTTTGTTTCTACTTTTAATGACGTTCGTCTATGGTGCAAGAAAGATACAAAATACAACTAATTGCAAGATTGCTGCTTCACTTATCCAGTTATTTCTATTATCGACGTTCTTTTGGATGGGCATCGAGGGAATTGGTCTGTACAAAAAAATAGCAAGAGCTACAAGAAATCTTGGAGAAAATAAAACTTTTTTCCGGATATGTTTTGTGATGGGCTGGGGTATGTATACGTTGTTTTTTATATAGTAATTTCTTTTGATTATCAAGTAGACTTCATTGTACACCATCCAATTATAAAAGGAGTAAAACAAGTAAATAGAGATCCTTTAGCAAAATTTTGACTGCAATTAGTTATCTAGTTTTACAAAAATCAATTCTTAATTTGGATATTAGAAAAATAGTTAGCGATCAAGGACTGATGGCACGAAATGTTATGACGATATTACGGGATACTCCAAATCATCTATCGTAATTAGAAAATCATCGTTATATATATATTAATCATCTGCCGTGTTTAGGTATCCCTATTATTATCACACTATGTACAGCAATGATTTACAAAGAAAAGCAACATCATAAGATGTAAGTAAATATGATTCTTGTTGTTCCAAAATTTCAATTAGTATTTTAGTAACTTTTATAATCTTACCTTGTTTTAAAAGTATAGTTGTAAAATCAAAATAACTATCTAAAAAAGTAATGTCTGGATATTTCTATTTGTATTGCAATTCTCAAATATCAATTTATTAGTTGCGTTATAACTGGCGATGCATTCATCTACCCCACCCTTATACCCATATGCATGATAATGGCAATAAATTACGCTTTGTTTATACCTATCATAAAAGAGATACAAGTCCATCTTACAATTAGAAGCACTTATCAAAATTCAGCAGAAGCAGTAAAACGAGTAGCCATAACTTTTTCATGCACCCTGCTTCTTGGATTAACCTGGGTATTCGGTTTGTTCAGTATGATTAAAGATTTACGAACCACCTTTCAGTGGTTATTTTGCATATCCAACACTTTGCAAGGGTTTTTTATATTTGTGTTCCATGTATTAAGAAATGACGATGCGATGAAACAATGGAAAGAAATACTTAGCACTGCTAAACAAAATTTGATAAAGAAAGGAAGTGTATCTGGTAATCCAATCTTGCAGTTTATGAATACTAAAAGATTTTCTGTAACTACTATTATCACAAATAATAATACATTTGAGGAAAATACACTGTAACTAATGTTGTGACAAATAATAATACATGTGAGTACTTCATTTTTTTATTATGTATACATCAATGATTTCTCATCTAAAAGTATTTTCTTAGAAAATTCATTTAAAATAAAAATAATAAAACTCACAATTTATCAAGCATGCGACTTAATCATCCCCCCCCCCCACCCCCCATTTTTAAAAGGCTGATGAAAGGCTAAACATGGCTCCTGAGTGAACATTCTTTGACGTTACAAGAACTGGTGTGATTTAAGGGCTTTTTTAAACTTAAAATTAATGACAATTAATGACAATTAATGACAATTAATGAAATTAATGACAACATACATACAGGTATGTTACAGACTTAGTCTGCATCATATCATGTTACTACGTTTTAATTCGTTACACTCTAATTTGAGTTTAAAACTAAAATAGACCAAGAAAATTATTAAGCCAAAAAAAATTGTAACGTCAGAATTTAAATTTGTAAAAGTTAAAATTGCATCTGTTACTTTGTTTCAAACTATATGTATAGAATCTTTAAATATGTTTTTATTTTAGCTACGTGACTATCAGGAAGCAATCGCTAACCACAATTTTAAAACAATACCAAAGGATTGTTGTTTTTAAGAAAAGAAGAAGATTATCGATAACGATCATATATTAAAAATTAGACAGAATACTATTTGAGATTTTATTCGTAGCAGAAATGTTATTTATACTTCATCGTTGAGACTGATTCAATATCTACATTTATCAATAGGGACGGTTAATATAAAAAATATAACGTAGCAAATAAAGGTCCTTAGTACTAGTATTCTCACAGTTACTTTGGAAAAAAAGAATTTAACAAATCAAATTGAGAACGTCAAGCTATTTACTTATCAAAAATTACATATTAATAAAAAATAAGAAAAATATTACTTCATATTGCTATTTACTCAAATGATAGTGTTTTAAAAAATGTAAACAATGGTTAGTTTGCAAAATAATCAACTTTGAAAAAAAGGAAAAAAATTATGTCGTAGCATTTGTCATTGGTGACGTGGTATACTCCAAAAAAAAATGTGATGAACGTGATGAAATGTTGATGAAATGTGATGACATGTTTAATCTTTAAAACGTGTTCAATGTGTCGAGGGAGGTTATGGTTTACAGTTTAAATGAATAAATTTAGAAATATAAAATAGTTATCGGGAATTTATTTGTTTAAAAATCTCAGCTAACGTAAGCGACGTATATTTCTATTCTTTTTTACCAATTTTAAAGATAAAAATCTTAAAAAAATGAAAACCCCAAATTACCTGTTTGGTAATTTTACATACAAAGTATTTTTTTAAGCATTTTTTAGGCATCTTTGCGTAATTTGCTTTTACTTGCAGTTTTTATAATTTTAAAACTCAACAATAAGCAATTTTTTTAACCACTTATATATAATATTATCATATTATAGGTAGAGTTTGTGTATAGTTTTTTTTTTGAAATTTCAATTTCAATTAGCATAATCTTTTTAATCATTCGAATGCTGTTACAATGTTGTTGGTCTGACTTTTTATTGTATTTAATTTGTTTAGCAGTTTTTTTTTGCAAAAGGAAATATAAATTACTAGACTTAGTATGTATACATGGGTTCCATTTTAGGAGGTCTATACTATGGAATAATCTACCCTCGCAAATCAAATCAAGCAGAACAGTAAACGAATTTAAACGTAGCCTTAGA
>JAYJMI010272185.1:0-17628 GCA_036873855.1 Sarsia tubulosa
TCGTAAAATGGGTCAAAATGGGCCCAAATTTGACTTTTTTGGCTTTTTCTGAAAATCTGTTTATTCTTACCACCGGGAACCACTTGCATATGTCTAGCTTGTTTCTCATTACTTCGTTGCAGGGAGTTTCCTGTATTGCCTGCCAAAGTTAACTTTCTTAAACCTTTTCTGATAACAGATTTGGTACTTTACTATATGCTTTTAATCACGTATTTTATAGTATATTGAGGATATACCTCGCTATGAATGCAATGAGACATCATTTCATTCAGCATCCCTATGTGATACGAGTATTATTGGAATATTTGAGGTCAAAGGATTTTCGGTATAATTATGCTCATTCGTTGCTGCATGATGGTATATTATGTTGCTACAGAGATTTTATTTTTGAATTTTAGTCAATGGAAGAGTTGATAATGTGTTATACACATTCTTTGTAATTCTGCTCATTTACTGCACGATAAGCACAATAAGATAGTAATTTAATTCAAAATTCTTGTTTTTCATTCCGACAAATCCAGTTTAATTTGTTCTTTATTTCATTTAGAAATAGTTGGTGATAATGATATACTACCACCACAATAACCACGGTAAATATATTTAAGGTTAGCTCAGTTCTCATTGACCTGAAAATTAATTTATGGTCTAGTAGAGGCTTTCTAAAAGCAAACTTATTTTCTTATGCTGAATGTATATCGAAAGTATGAAATTACGTATTTCATTTTTAATAGACCATCAGCGCATAACCACACCGGTATATAAATTAAGTTTCTGCTATTAGGAAGGGGAAATTAATGTTGAATACTGGTCTGATAGTAGTCTGTTAAGATTAGGTCTGTTTGAATATCAACGGTCTTGTTCTTCATTGTTCCAAATAATAAATGTAGAAGTAGCTAAAGTAAGACGAATTAAGCTGCTCAATATGGTTCAAGTGTTTAATTGAAAACAGTGGTAAGCCAGATCATTAGGAAATCTGCAAAATAAAACTCAAAAATGGAATTTACTTTTCGAAAGTCGGATGTAATACACAATGTTGCATATATAACTAATTTAACTAAACGTTTTACAAAGCTATGTATTTGTGGCCATAATACAGGCTTAGTCTGTTATATTTTTTAATCATTTTCGTTGGAGATTACTCGTATTATGTAAAGCAGCAACGTTAGATACCCAACAATTTAATACGGTTAATAACCAATATAACGTTTTATAGTTTTCTATTATACTTCAGAAAAGGCTCGTTGCGTGTGTTTCAAATGTGTCTAATCCCGTTATCTTATTAATTTACTTTCTTTTATATTTTTAGTATGTCAAAAGATTCGATGTTCATCATAAAGGATTTAATATCGAGTCATCGTATGATTGTTATGAGTCTATATAATTTAATCTAAAACCTAAGTTTATATATGAAAAAAGTTTAATTTAATCTATTAATAAAAAAGAAGTTGTGTTTATTCAGTCATATAATTTTTTTTTGCTTATGATAATATAATATAATATTTTCCGCCAGACTGGGTGCGAGTTATATTCTAGTGTATTAACAGGCTCTTGCCAATAAAAAGATTTATTAAAAGGTTTATAATGACAAAATGAATAGATTTATTAAAAGGTTTTCGTTTAAAATGACAAAAAAATTGTAGAAAAAAAATTATCGATTTAAAATGAATCGTTGCAATAATATAGAGCAGTTTTTTACTTTAAAATTTGTTTAAGAGTTTTAAACCTTTCCAAGAATGTGGTTTTAACCTAGGAAACTATTTGAATATTATTTTGCTTTATATATAAAAAATACTTTTAAAAGCATTGATTTATATTGTTCACGTTTCATGTTTAGAAGTAAAACGAGTAGGTTTCTAGTTGGCTGCTTTCTGGATATTTGTAGCATTTTGATTGGGTAAAGTGAAAGTTTCAATCAATCAACTAACTTATTAATTTATCAACCAATCAATACTGTTTTTTGAATATCTATATATCTTTCTCTTTTTTATATATATTGTTCCTATCTTTGTTTCTTTTTTTTGTTCAGTTTGTGTTTTCCAGAGTGGTTATTGACTTAAAGATATTTATCGTTTATTTTAAACTTAGAGTTCAACCACAAAAGTGACGTTTTTTATAATAACTACTAAAATAAATCGTCACGTTTTTATGTTATGACCAAAGACATGTTTGCTGTTAAAGTTTTGTCACAGTTATATCTGTAGGTTACGTCAAAGATATTTAGAGCGAAATTTATATAGAGCGAAAATCGTATTTAACTCAATTATAATCCCTTTATTCCAGTTTAAATGATCGTCCTAAAAGATCTACTTAAATTAATCAAAAGCTTTTTTAAATATTTTACATGAAAATGGATGTTATTTCTAGCGCATGACTGTTTCATGCTTTTTGTATATTTCAATAGTATATTCAACTTGCTTTACTTGATTTGTTAAACACTGATTGTGTAGTGTAGAATACTTATTTATTAAAACTAGTGTGAAAAATATAGAAAGAAATATTAATCTATAATGTATTTGGTTATTTTTCTAGATCATTTACCCCATTTTAAATATATGAGTAACAACAATCTTTTACATTAATTTTTGGAAAAACGTCTTTGATATTTGAGCTTCCTTGAGTTTTCTTCGTTCACATGTCAAAAAAGAAAATTGTAATTTAATCATCGTCATTCGATTTTATGTTTTACGTATAAAATCTCACCTAAATCTTTGTGGTAATAAACATTTGTGAATAAGCTTTCCCACCACACGAGAAATCTCATTAAGTTACGTAGGAAATCTCATTAAGTTATAGGGACAAGTTGACTCTGAAAGATTTCTTACCACAGTACGCAAATAGACCAGATTAAAAACTTAAAAGCTTTCATAGAAGTAATTTTTATAAAAATTAAACGAAAATATTTTCCTGTATTGCTGATAATAAGACTCCCCTTTCCTTTTTCTCTTTTATCTCTGTATATTTAGCTCTCTGTTCTCCTAGGTTTAGTTATACTGTTCCTTTTGTATAAAATGTAAACGGATTTTGGCGAGAAATGATAATATTGGTGTTTATTACACGTGTTCTTTCAAGGTTTTAAATTTAAAAAAATTGAATCCTTTTCCACACAAACAAATTAAACTTGACCCAAACCATTACCCTAACCCAGATATATTTTTTTTTAAGAACGTCAAAATTGCTCACGTCATTTCGAAAGTGACTTGCTGAACTACCTGAGGAGAAAAAGGAACACGAACCGTATGTTATAAGTGTAGTTTGCCTCGCTGATTTCCGGTAAAAAAAAATCGACTAATTTCTTTATTCTTATTTTTGATATTTCTCGCTATGCAAACATGTGGCTTTCACGAATGAAAACAATGTATATTTTAGTATGCATAACATATATTTATTACCCATGAAATTACGCCATCTTATAAATGTGGCAAAATACTTGTAGAATTGCATATACGTTTAAATGACTATAGCATGGAATTACCATTCTAAAATCTGAATCACAGATCTTCGTGCCCCCAAGTATCCAACTGTGGAGTGAAATTAGGTAAAATAACACTGTACAAAATTAATATAGTGATGAAAATTGGCACAAAGGTCTAGGATACTATATGTCAGCAATCACCAAAAAAAATCCCCATCATTTTGACAATGGGAAAACCACGAAATTGGCATTTTAAGGACCAAAACGTATTTTAGAGGGAAGACCCTTAAATAGTGAAATTTATAACGTATTTTATGCTTAAAATAAATTAAATCATTGTATTGGTCTGAATGACACGATGAAAAATATGGGGTTGAAAGCTAATTGTTCTCATAATTCTCAAGATATTGTCAATTTAAGGACTAAAAACAGCCATTTTAGGTTCTTTTGTGCTTACGTCAGCACTTTACAGGTAAATTCTTAAAAGGAATAGTTGCATTAGATAGATACATTCAATAGTTTTCGAAAAATGGTATCCTTTGTTGGTTTTGGGTACTAGCTATAGAGATATAAGGACGTAAAGGTGTTTAATTTGTCCAAAAAAACTGCTGAGTCGGCGCAATACGGCCTAATAATTGCAACTAAAACCTAACAACTAATGCCCAAAACTCAACGTTTTTCGAATGTTATCGAGCAGAGTTATCTGATGCAACTGGCCAATTTTTTTAAAAGTATACCTATCACGTACGCACAAAAGAGCCTAAAATGGTTGTTTTTGGTCCTTAAATTGATAATATCTCAAGAAATATATAAGAAAATTAACTTTGAACCCCATTTTTTTCATCCTCTCATTCAGACCATTTCCATGAAGGCATTTATTTTAAGCATAAAATAAGTTATAAAAGAGCAAAAGATGAGAACTTAAAGGTACTTATGAAAGTAATTATCAGAAAAAAAATCAATAATTTTATCAATAGAAGGTAACAAGGAAACAATGTAGCACACTGCAGCACTTTGAAAATCAGGTTCATACGCAATATATGTAGGCAACACAAAGTACTTGCAATTTTTTTGCCAATTTTTTCCAGACGCTTATGTTTGATAGAACTTTCAATTTACCCAAGAAAAATAGAGGGTTCAAAAAAACCCCTTAACTTTGAGATTACGTGCAGAAGTACCTTTAACCGTTCCGTTGATAGAAAAACTGTTTTCAAATAATGACACGTATGGGTGTGTAATAAGATCTATAATCTAAACCACCTATTTATAAGGGCGCAGTAGTGACTTTATAATAATAAACAATTAACTAAAGTCATTATCAAATTAAAGCTAATAGCCAAGTTATAAGCGTCATCGATTAAAGTAAATATTGCAATTCTTTTGATGACGAAACTTGAGCTGACGTGTTTATTTACTGATGTTATTGTCAATGTTTATATTAAAATTAAAAGAAAGCAACATCAAACATTTTCTCGTATTTTTTTATTATTATTTGATTCTCTTTTGTTTTTTTAGAAACGATATCCCCCATATGAATTATCAAAGTTTGCTAATTTGTATATATATTTTGTACAAGAAAGGACTTTAGTAGAAACAACAATCTCCTTTATGATAAAACTTATTAAGAAGCCACTAGTGTGCTAGTCACTGTACCGAAAAATTCTTGAAAACTCGTTCCTGTTTAATAACAAAACAATTTTTGCGCTTTAATAATTAGACTAGTGTCTTTTTCTTCTTCTTTTTATATCCCTCTTTTATTAGTCTATTTAATACTTTACTTTTTATACAAAATTTAATGTACGTTTTCGAAAGTTAGGCTGAGAGAGTTTTACTATCTCGTAAGAACAACATTCGGACGATTTCTTAAGTACAAACCGAAAATATATATCACAGAATCATAAACCTGATCTTTATTCAAGATTCAAGGGTATATAACAATATTGAGATTTTCGCTTTATAAACTCACAAATATAATATACTCTTACGGTGAATCTACGGTTCGAATTAAAAAAGCGCATCAGTTTTACTTTTTTTGAATAAATGCTTCATAATGAAGGGGCTTTCATTTTACTGCTATTTATCTATGCGATTTAATTTTCATGTTTTTAAAGCATTTAGCCAAGGAGTTGTGATTGAATATATTGTTAACAATTCGGGCTATATTATGATATTGAAAATACGTATTAGAAACATTTAGAACTGAGTTTTTTTCTGATTTTGAATAAGATCTATGGTAAAGAAGTTTTTTATTCCACGGGGTTTCCTTTCCTCATTATGGGGTTTCCCCTACCAAAACATACTTTACGAGTTTGATATTAGGGAGTTAACAAAAATAAAGTAAAATATTAAAGAGAACAACAATAGATTTTATTACCTCCATAATGAGGATGTACGTTGTCTTTACATAATTTAAGTTAAAATTCTCTTTATGCCTTTTTACCAAAGCTTTTTCTCAATAACATCTGATCGTCTCACTCAAAACAACAAACTCTTTTACAGTTTCATTCTATTTCAACTGGAGAATATTTAGTTTAATTACTTCGACGTATGTTACATTAGTATTACCGTTTCGTATCATATTGGACATTTGGTTAGATATATTTTGTTTTTTAATGGAAATGTTGAAAGAAGTTCACACTGCTATATTTTTCCTGAAGGAAATATTGGCAAGAAATAGTCTTATTGCTGATGATAAGATAGATAAGTTTTGTAGTGTGTTAGAGAGGCTACTGTATCAAAAGTTCGAAAAGCACTGGCACCCTCAAAAACCATTCTTAGGGTCTGCCTTTAGATGTATTCGTATCACTCAAATTTACATGGATCCAGATTTTGATAAAGCAGCAAGTTTAAGTGGACTTACAATCAAGGACCTTCTTCTTACTTTGCCCCAAGAATTTACAATGTGGATTGATCCCGATGATGTTTCATATAGAATAGGGGAAGAAGGTTCAATATGTAGTTTAACGCTAACCGTGGATCTAGACTTAGATGAGAACAATGATTCATTTAACCAAACGTGTCGTTCAGAAGTTACTAAACCTGTATTAAAATCAAGTAACTCGTCTTCTTATACCCAATGTTGGACCTAATATAATCTGGGAAGTCAGTGATTATAAATATAGTAATATTGCTGAATTTTTCTCAGACGTCTTATAAATATATTTAGTCTTTCCAGGAAAATGCTGAATTGTGACAGTTTTGAAGAATTTTATAAATATATATATAAATGTTATGTTTTACATCAAAAGCATTTTTTTGGTTAAATGTCATCTTTTTGAGTATTTTAGAACTTCTCTGCCCGTGTAGGTTGTGTGTCTGGGTGTCAGTTTTGGTTCCGAAAATTGTAGTCGCAATTAGATTCAAGCGTCAAAGTTATGCAAATCATAACTTACCTTAATAGGCTTAATACCCAGCTCACAACCTCTACATCTACAAAATCATCGGAATGGGAAAAAAGTCACAAAGGTAAAATTGCTTTTTTGAATGTTAAAAAATCTAATTTTCTAATGTAAAGATTTATGATCAAAGTTTTGTTTAGATTAAAAGACGAAGTTTGCTTTACGTGCAGTATGTACAAAATGTTAATGCTTTTTTGAGTTCAATAGTTTCTTGATGCTTTTTAGTAATATGCAATTTTATTGATGTATTTTAACTAAGATCTTGCTTTTTATGTTAAAACCTATTTGAATTGTATATATATTACGAGTGTGCATAGCATCATATGTAAATATTATTGTATGAGAGAAATATCACTAATTTTGTTTGTTTTTATATTATATGAGATTGTACACCGATTTTTTTATCTTTTCATGGATAATTTTGGGTAACTTGTTTACAGAGATTTTATCTTAAATAGTTTTGTTTATGTTTAAAATCTCCTTTTAGGTTTATTTCATATATATTTTCATTTATACTTTACAAGATTTTACTCTAATGCAATAGTCATAATATTCATGACTTGCTTTGACTCACTGGCTGGGTTATGCAAGTCTAAAATATTTAATTATGATGTGTAGATAGGTGTAAAGGTATGCTTCTAATAACAAAAGTACTAATAATATTATTTCACAATCTTCTCTAGATAATACTTAAAAAACAACAGTATTTTTACATTTCTTTTAATTTATTTTAAGGAAAACTTTCTTATTTCAACCAATAAGCTTTATATATTTTTTAGGGATTTTGTGGTTGTTTGCGCTTTTACCTCAACACTCACACTTATCATATACTTTTAAAGGAAATATGTATATTTATCTTTCAATCTATAGATCAAGATCGTCTTTGAAAATTTTTCTTAAATTTTAGATCATTGTCTTATTATCTTATTATATACAATTCTATATTTATTTTTTATAAGAAACTTTTTTAGCCTGAGCCCTTGTAGTGGAAATAAAAGAAAAATTCTAAAATATATATATTCTAATACTCATAGAAGTATCAAAGTATGTTATGTAAAAAAATAAGTTTTTGAGTTTCTTATAAAAAATAAGTGAGTTTACTCATTATATTTGTTCTATTTTCTACTCTACAGTATACCAGTTAAAAAATTGTTATTAGAGACTATTACAAAATCTGTCAAGACAAAAGTTTCAAAGTTTCAACTGGTCATCTTATACCATGTTTCAACTGGTCATCTTATACTCTCATGTTTCAAAAAGCTATTAGTTTAACTTTGCATCATAATTATTTAACATTGCGTTGTTCTACTGTATATTCCCTATTTTTTTAAATCTTTTTGAAGAATATCTTAAAAATTATCAATATCAAAATTTTATCAACAGTTCTAACAATTTTTCCCTTACTATATAACATGTTTTCAACAATTGGTTTCTAGTAGAGATACTATTTTGTTTTCATTTTCTTGGTGTCTGGTTTTCTTTTTCTTGATTAGCAAAAAAAGAAAGCTACTATCATATGCATGTCCACCATATGTAGGTAAATATCATGTAGGTTAAGTGGCTTTTCAATGAATTCGACATGTGATATGCCACCCTACATGTGATATACCTTTGTTTATTCTTTTGAGTTCTAAAGTCAGGACTGTATATGATTAGTTGGGAATTACATTAGAGCTAGGTTTGAAATAGAGCAGATTTAAATCACAAAATTATGTATTTTATTGAATTGCTAAATAACAATTACAAACATTTAAATTTATATTCTTGAAATATTTTTTTGTAGATACTCCCTCATTTGAAACCGTTGTCTGTGTACTAGATTAGATATTTTACAAGAATTAAACCTTCAATCGTTCGATTTGTACACACTGATTGAAACCTCGTTGTTTTTAACTTTCTATAGACATGACTAATTTGATTTAGATCTTGAATTTAGATATATCAATTAAATAGAGTGTTTTATTTTAACTAAAAGAAAGAGTTTCCTAGTATTACAAATTGCACAGTAAACTTTAATTGCCAAGGATGATAAAATCGTTATTCTAATGAAAAATAATAGATAATAGATCATTAAAGGGATTTCTATTTCTATTATCTTATTGTGTTTAAATTACAACAACGCTATTACTAATACATGCCAATTGAATTTAATCTTCAAAATAAGGGATAATTACTGTGTTGGTTACTATATGATAGTTGTAAACAAATATGACTGAATGACATCCCATTAGTCAGTGATACCAGTTTAAACATTAGTTTTCCTTATATATTTAGCTAAAGGAACAAATAAAACAGGATAAAAGATTTAACAGTCATTTTCTACATTGAAAAATTACAATAATGCTTTTTGTTTTGTTTTTAGATTATGAGAAACCTTGACAGTTTATAATGCTAGTTATTGTTGTATTAGTTTTCTCTGCTTATTTAATAATAAAATAAAAGTAGGGCACTATTTTTTATAAAGTGAATTAACAACTTTTCCGTTGACGTCAAAGTTGAAATTCGACGGTTTTTATAGTTAGCTGAAAATTGACCTTTTTGTACATAACTTTTTTTCCCTAAAAGGATTTTAGATTATATTGAAGTGGATAAGATGCTTATATTGCTGATCATTTTGATACCCAATTTGTCTTTATCTCAGTAAATTCTACGTTGCTGTCCATATGAGACTAAACCCTCCAGACCTGGAGGGTTTAGTTTTCTCTCTTTAATATTCTCTTGCACTTAAAATATATAACCACATATCGTGCTTTTCTATTACAATTGGCAAGAAAGCCATTTTATAGAAACGTAAAACTTTAATTAACTAAGTAATTAACTAGAATGACAAAAAAAATGATGTTTGATATTTAAGCATCCACAGAATTGAGGGAAAATCCTATGTTTGAGTTCATTAATACTATAAATAGTACGAGTTGGGGGAAATCCTTAGATTTTTACCTTCACTCAAGGAGCTCAAGTTTCAACCTCTAGGTTCAACCTTCAAAAATGCATTTACCCAGTAAAAATTAAGATAAAGCTGGTATAAAGGTTTAAATCTTAGACTGTTTTCGTATCAATCAAAACCCAATGATATATAGCTACTACCAAACAATATAAACAGTCTTATTAGACCAAAGTCTACAGAAAAAAACATTTTCTATAGACTTTGATTAGACTAGATTCTGAAATTAGCATATCTTTAGAAACTGTGAAAATTTGCAAAATTGTGAAAGATATTGGATAAGCCCTAAAGAACCCTGGATATGGACAAGTGCTTTAAATCCTTTTCCTTCTGTCAAAATACTTGATATTTAGTTCCAGAATTAACTAATTTTAGTATTAACCAATCTGATTGCAGTGCAGTATGATCGTCATAGAGGGTATCATTGTTTCCTTTTATACCAAATTTTAATACATGATAATATTTGGTAAGCTCAGTATTAACAAATTAGATTGTAGCTAAAATATGACGTCATCGCAGTCTAAATTTAGAGGAAATTACTGTTTGCTAAGTACAACTTTTTGTGAAACCTATATCGAAATTTAGTATTCTAAAATAGTTGTTAGAAGTGAACCAAACTGGTAAATTTCACTTCCTGGTATTTAGCAAATCAAAAGCAGAGTAATTCCAAACTTTGTACCAAAGCGCAATTGCTTCTTGAATCCTATTGTTTAACCCAATTTGAAATACAAATATCTGATATCGAAAGTTGCTCAAATTTTCACAGGATACTCAGGAGATGGTAATCTTTCATTTATAAAAGTTTGAATAGGGGTTAACTTTTTTGGCAAAATAACTTGTACTTCAAACCCTTCGCCTGCTGTCAAACTACTTGATATTTAGTACCAGAATTAGTTAAATTTTAATATCAACCATTCAGATTGTAGTACAGTATGACGTCATTACAGCCTAAATACTGTTTTGTAATTTAGAAGGTATCAGTCTTTCCTTCTATACCAGGTTCGAAAGTTATTGTAACTTTAGTATTAACCAATCAGATTGAAACAAATTATGACCTAAATATATTGGAGAAATTTATATGCTATTGTTTGCTTATACCAAGTTTGGTTTTATGATGTTAAATTCGGAATTATTGCAATCTTATTATTATTAACCAATCAGATTGTAGCACACTATGACGTCATCAGATTTTAAAGTTATTTGGAAAAATCAGGGGATGTTTTTGATATTTAAATACCAAATTTTGTTTCGTAATGTCGTAATGTTTTTTGTTTCAAAAATGATTGTATTTTTAGTAATATTAAAAGATGTTAACTTTTTCACTTTTTATATGTTTAAACATAGTCAGGTTTAAAAATAAAAAAATTAGGATAGAACTCGTAAGAAGATTTTTTAAACGTAGCGTCAAAAGTTTCTGAAAATTGCATAAAAATAAATTGAAACTTTATTTGTTTGTTTTTATCATTAAAATCACATGTCTCATTATGGCCAATCGCTTATCGGTTTCCCAAGAAAAATTAGAAGAAACAAGCTAAATAGGTAGTGACTAGATTAAGCATGTTGTTTTTACAGGTAAACTTCTTGGTCTTTATATGTTGTTAAAAACACGATTATTTTGCTATCTACTAACTATTTGCTATCTGCTAATTTAGATCCTTAGCTTACATAAAAATACGCAAAATGTTTATAAAAGGCTCACCTATCAAATTAAATCCCTGTGAAATGCTTAAATTGGGTTAAACCGCGAAATTTAATCCCTGAAAGTGAAAGTATTTCATTTGTGCTAAAAATGAGATTGAAACTTGTCACTTAGGTTTTGGTTCAACTTTGTTCCCAAAATAGATTCGTTTAAAGGCGATCTACATATATAAAACTTTCTTCGCCTTACCTTCAGAAAATATCTTAGGAACGAGGTTAGGTTCAGGTTAAAACATAAATCATAACCCAGTCGTATATTAAACTAAAAAGTATACAGTTGTTGTATGACTTCTACGCTAAAAAGAACTAAAAAGTAAATATATTTGTTGTTCATTACCCTTATACCAAATAAAATGTATCAAAAGTTTGCTTTTTCTAAAAAATGCAGATGAAATATTAGCTATCAGCATTATTTTAACCTCACAGCAAGTTAGTCAGGGAAAACCCTCAAAGAGGATGGATAATCTATACCTTTTTGAAATCCTTACACTGTCTAATTCATGAATATATTATGAGTGTTAGATGAGAAGTTTTCGATCACTCGCCTCCAAATAGCCAGCAAGTTTTTTCTGGCCCACTATCTCTATCTATAAAAATCAATTAAAAATACATTTATACGGGTAAGTCGTTTTCTCATCCGTTTAGGTGTAAGAGTTAGTTTGCGAGAGTGCAAAAGTTTGCATTCTTACTCTTGTGTCATACTTTGTCTAAATTTGAATTTGTGTTACTCCAGAATGTTTCAGAAAATGGCTATACTCGTCGAAATAACTTCTATATATTTTTTAAAGAATGGTGTAGGTGATTTTAGCTGAAATGATGCCGAATAAATACATATGGTGGTTTTAGGGTAAAGGTTTTAGGGTAAAGAGATATGAAGGTTTTAGGGTAAAGATATATGAAGGTTTTAGGGTAAATACATATGGTGGTTTTAGGGTAAAGATATATGAAGGTTTTAGGGTAAAGATATATGAAGGTTTTAAGGTAAAGATATATGAAGGTTTTAGGGTAAAGATATATGAAGGTTTTAAGGTAAAGATATATGAAGGTTTTAGGGTAAAGAAATATGAAGGTTTTAGGGTAAAGATATATGAAGGTTTTAGGTTAAAGAATTTAGAAGATTTTAGGGTAAAGAAATATGTGGGGTTTAGAGTATAGAGATATGAGTGTTTTAGGGTACGTAAATTGTATTTTTTGAAGTAACAATCAAATAGAAAGAGTGTCATTGCTAAGACAAGGATTTATGATATGCCTGGTTGAAGCAACAATATTAAGAAAATGTTTAATGTCAGTCATCCTTGTTAAGTTCTAAAAGCTTGAAAATATAGATAGCGAATCTGAAAGACGAATTGTCTCAAACCCCGATGTCACAGTAAGGGGTGATTAATAAAATGATTTACGTTTTCCTTTTCTTTTTGAAGATCGATTGGAAAATAAGAAATTGAATTAACCCTGTAAGTTCAATTTATTCAAGAAGAAAGGAGAAAAACGTTTTTCCTTTTTTTCTTTAAATAAAAAATTCGTCGTTTATTTGCTTCAATAAGTAAATTAATTTATATTTTGTTTGAAAGGAGCCTAAATTTAACACTTGGGAAAACATATGTTTTTTAAAAATAATTTTTTTCAGTAAAAAACCAAATGTTTTCTATCTTTACTAAAATATAACACAATCGATAAGAGAAAAACAACGTAAATTCTTTTGATAAAAAAGTTTCTCTATTCTAGATAAAATCATTAAATGAATCTGTTTTAATTCTATCAAGTGAGCCAATGAAATTATCGTTGTTATAGAACACAGGATGAAGCAAATAATAAAAGAACACTTTAAATTCTTCTTTTATTGTTCCGAGTGTAAATATTTTTACATGTTCAATTGAATAAATATATTTATAAATACACGATAAACAAAATAACAAAGGGAAATGATAAACGTAAATTAATGTGATATTGAAACTTTTTTCGATTGCGACGTTGGGCTTAATAAAGTAATAAAAACCGAAAACTGAAAACAATGAACCACATTCTAGTTGGTTCGACCATTCTGACCATGGTTGGAAATACTGATTTTTTTTTAGACATCGGGGACTATATGCCTTCTACTTCTTTGTTACATTGGATTTTAAAATGGACGCTACTGAAACATTCAAATAATAGACTTAAGCTTAGTTCTCAATTAGCGACGTAAGGCCAACCTCATTTCCAGAATAAATTTTCGCTATGAGAAGTTCGCTTAGCATTTACCCTGGGATTTTAGGATGAAAATGCTCATATAGTGAGCATTTTGAAAATCTGATACCGTGGACGCATTTACTGAAATGAGAAAATATAAATTTTACTACAAAGTTTATATTTACCGTTTGACCAATGTTTTCATTAAGTTTTCGTGATAGTTGTCGGAGGCGAGGAATATGAAACATGATTGTAAAAACGGGAAACTTTAGTTGGTAGGCATGATTTGGTATGAAGTAAATAATGAATCTTTTCTACAATAACTTTAAAACTTTAAAAAACAGTTTAGTGGAGGTTGCTGTTTTCTAATTTTATAGTACTAGTAAAGAGAATAGTAGACTGTAGTCGTTCCTTTTCAATACAGTCGGAAGTCGCGAAATACGGGCTTGAGTTTACGGCACGGGAATATTCAAGTTTCCTTCCTACCCATGTCTGACTTTTGTGTTTCTTTTTAATAAACGACTAATCTAGTCTAAGAGAATAGCAGCTAGAACTAGTCATCTGCTACCCTTACACAAATATTTTCAATGTTTTTGTAACGCAGTAATTTAGAAATCAGGAGAAGTTATTTGTCTGTGTTTTGAAGAGGTAGCTAAAACTTGTGAAAAATTAACGTTAACGTAAGGCTTATGTTACGAAGATCTTAATCCCTAACCCAATTCTCGCTAGATCAATTTTAAAGTATTTGATAATTTCTGTAATGTTTAAAACTGTGTTAAGCCTTAAGACTAGCATAAGGGAAATAGTAGTGGTTTTTAATTATAGAAACAATCTAAAGAAAAGTTTCAAAACCAACTAATACTTTAAATTAAAAAATCAACTGGTTGAGATTACACCATGCAAGGACATTCTCCTGAAATAACTTTTATTCTATAATAAATAGCTAACTTTAGTACCTATTCTTTTCTGATTCATATGTATTCTTAGTAATATATTAAAATTTTATAAAGATAGAAAATACTCTTCGAGATTTGATTGGTTAAATGAATACTCTAGAACGTCAGCTAGTACAGTACAACATGGCGCAAAACAAACCAAAGAGTTACTATAGCCTCTAACTCTTTGAACAAACAAACGTTTTCATGTTCTATGCTTTAACTTATATAACTTTTTCATTACTCAATTTGGTCGAAAATGTGCTGACATTGTACAGGGCAAAAATATAACTTGGTTATAATACGTGGAACTATATAACTTAGTTATAACATGTGGAACTATATAACTTAGTTATAACACGTGGAACTATGTTCAGGAATCAAGCATGGTACGCATGATTTAGCAATAACAAAAACGCAAGGGTTAGACTAGATTTAGTCATTCTTTTATACAGAAATACCGGGTTCGGGAATTGGAATGGATAAAGCGTATTCCGCTACTCAGATTACGCAAAATAAAATGCAGTACGGGAAAAATTAAAGAAGGACTATACATGGTCTAGGTCTTGGGTCTGAGAAAACTAAATGAGAAAACAGATGGATCTTGTAATTTACAAAATAATGTGTCACGTGTTTAGGGGGGTGCACAAGTTTACGATGCACGATTCAACGATTTAACATGCGTGCATAATTATTATATAAATATTTTCCTAGAAATTAAATATTATCATATCTCAGCAGATAAAACGGATAATTTCCATAAAACTCGTCAAACAACCTTTTAAATTTTGAATAAAAATAAAAATTTTGAATCAAAATTATTTCGTATTCAAGGAATATTCCTAATTTAGAAAAACACGATTGTTATCGGTAAATTAACGTTACTGATTTGTTTTAATATTTTCACCGAAATTCGTCCAGTAGAATTTAAGCATTTCCCGTATGGAATGGAAGATTTTTGTTGTATAAAAAGAATAAACCAATTAAAGCACAATCCAGCTCATAAAATGCGTAGACTTTTTATTGTTTTTATACTTTTCCAATTTCACCACAAGCGTTTAATAACGCTTTGATCATTGCTCAAAGTAAAAATGATTAGCTTTGACATTAGGAATCTAGGAGTCGAGTGAAAAGGCCGTAACCACGTGGAACAGGTGCCTAGTGTCCAGTCTCCACCTGCGAATTTTCGATTTTTTAATTAAAGGCGAAAAACCTTAGAAATTAGCTATTAAAATTCCTTCTGAAAAGGCGATTTTCGATTGCAAGTATAACAAAAAGGTAAGATAGATAAGAATCGAAGTGTGACTCACTTTTTGTATCTTTTTAGTCCAAATATTTGGCTAATAATTAGCAGATCAATTCTCGCGAGCACAATGAAAGTTGATGACAATATTCTGATGATTTGTTATAACTTCCAGACAATTAAAATGTAAAATAATCATGCATGCATCGTGCATCGTAAATTAGTGCAACCTTGTTTTGGGTTAAACTTGATCCTTTTGACTCTGTACAAAAGAAATAACTTAAATTAAAAAAAATCGGCAAAAAGAAACCGAGAAAAAGTATTAAAAAATCCAAGCCTTGAACGCTTGGAATGTTAACTATAGGCGCCTTATTACACTAAGGAAGTCTTTCTTACATCATGTGCAGTCAAGAGGCGAGGAGAGAGGTTATTTCTTGACCGATTTATCGTAACGCGTATTCTAACACATCTATTATCTAAACTTAAGTTGCCTTAAGTTTTGTATATAGAATCAATAAGAAATTATTTTCATGGAAAGATATATTTTTACTTTTATAATTACTACATCGTGTATAATAAACTCAAGAATTATAAACACAGTCATTTTACCTACGTTGATAATGTATAGCAGTTGCTAAACCGTATAAATATATCGTCTTATATTAAACTTCTCATTATCTCTTTCACCCATAAACTCTTTATATAAAAAACATATTAAACAGAGTCTTCCCGAGTTAAACAACTACAAAAATTGATAATTGTTTTCGTCCAGCACTTTTAGTATTCTATATAAAAAATTAAATTTAGAGCGGTAAAAGGAGCCTGGACACTATCTAGAGGAGGTATAAAGCATTTTAACGTATTTTAATAATTCTTTTGCAATATTGCAATTTGAAACTTTGTTCTGATTGTTAAGAAATAATAAAGTTTTTAGGCTAGATTTTTCGACAAGGGTTTCAAATTGAGAATATAAATTGCGGTGTAAACATTGCAATCATTTCTTTAAGCTCAAAATTTTAGTTGAAATTAATTAGTTAAAAATTAGTTAAAATTTTATTTAACTAGAAAATAGTGCTGAACCAATTGTGTTACCTAGAACATAGTGCTGAACCAAATGTGGGTGATAAGACTAAAAATAAAGCTGATCTGACCCCCAAAGATATTTATCCAGTAACATGCAATTTTACAATACTGTCACAACACTGAAAGGGTCTATGGAATGGTTGAAGTCACAGTAAAGAAAGGGTCTACGGAATGGTTGAAGTCACAGTAACGAAAGGGTCTACGGAATGGTTGAAGTCACAGTAAAGAAAGGGTCTACGGAATGGTTGAAGTCACAGTAAAGAAAGGTTATATGGAATGGTTGAAGTCACAGCACTGAAAGGGTCAATGGAATGGTTGAAGTCACAGTAAAGAAAGGGTCTACGGAATGGTTGAAGTCACAACACTGAAAGGGTCAATGGAATGGTTAATGTCACAGCACTGAAAGGGTTTATGGAATGGTTGAAGTCACAGTACTGAAAGGGTCAATGGAATGGTTGAAGTCACAGCACTGAAAGGGTCAATGGAATGGTTGAAGTCACAGTAAAGAAAGGGTCAACGGAATGGTTAAAGTCACAGCACTGAAAGGGTCTATGGATTGGTCGAATTCACAGTAAAGAAAGGGTCAATGGAATGGTTAAAGTCACAGCACTGAAAGGGTCTATGGATTGGTTGAAGTCACAGCACTGAAAGGGTCAATGGAATGGTTGAAGTCACAGTAAAGAAAGGGTCTACGGAATGGTTGAAGTCACAGCACTGAAAGGGTCAATAGAATGGTTGAAGTCACAGTA
>JAYJMI010274407.1:0-17557 GCA_036873855.1 Sarsia tubulosa
CATTGTTTTACAATACTGCTCATTTTCTGCATGATAGTGCATTATGAGGCAACATTTCGCTAAAAAATCTGCTTTATCTAGCATTATGAAGGCATCTGATTAGGCTATGTTACTGTATTACAAAGTTTATAACCTCTGTTATTTAGCTATATGAACGTCTGGCTTACTTTCTAACAGAATGGGGTGAGCTGGTTTTGTTTATTCTTTATTTTTGATATTTTATTTAAAGTATATAGAGTTAGTAAATATGGTTTCTGCACGTGGATGGTATTGTTTACAAACCAGATTTTTAATTTTGGAACACCAACTTGTGGGACATGTTTGTTTCAGGATTCATTGTTTTATGTCAGGGTCAAAGTCTGTATCACAAACGTACTCTTTCGCTGCACAGTAAGCTTATAAGTTTGGTTTCAAATGAACAGGGGGTCCTCAGCTATTTAAATGAACAGGGGGTCATCTGCTATTTAAATGAACAGGGGGTCATCAGCTATACAAATGAACAGGGGGTCATCAGCTATTTTTTTTTTATTTAATCTCATATCAGACTTTTAACCATTTTGTTAGCGAAAAATCTTCTGTAGTTAGGTACAAAAAATAATTATGTAGAATCGATTCAATTTTATTTTATTTCACAAAGTTTGATAATGGTAATTGATGTTTAAATGGTACTTAAATTCTTTATATTTCAGGAAAATTGATCAAAGAATATCTTTAACTTCAGCAGTATTAACGATTTTATTACTATATTCTAGAAATGCCGAAAACACAAACAATGTTTGATGATTTATTCACTTTCAAAATGTATCTATTTCAATTCTTCAACTTCTATGGCTCATTGTTTTACATTGCTTTCTTCAAGTTAGAGTAAGTAATATTTTTGTTCGGAAATTTCCCCCTAAAATGTCGTTGCAACCTTTGGATAAGAATTGTTGTTGTCCCATTGCAGAGCAGAGATATTTTATAACCATAACTTCCAATAGTAGTAACGATGACGTCATTAGTACAATTTAGTAATTAGTAGGCACAATATATTTAGTGACGTCATTAGTACAGTTTTCATTTCAACATTTTCCATTAATTTAAATCTTTAAAGTGATATTTTAAAAAAATAACCACATCGCCTTATATTGACCGCAACTTTCTTATAAGATCAATTAAATAAGCCACTTCAAAATAAAATCCCTAGATCCGTATTGTAGGTGGACATCGCCTAACTTAATTAGGCGGTCTTTTATTGTTGAGCGTCTTTTACTACTGTATATCAAAAATAAAGCCAAGCGATTATTTTACTCTAAATCGTTTGAAAAGTATACACAATGAATGATTGAAGTTATCCGTCAAACATGATTCTAACTTCTTTTTTTCTAGCCCTGGTTCACCTAATGATTATAATCGAATATTCTCCTATCGAAGAGAAGAGGTATTATCACAGCAATTTTTACATTCAAAGCTTTAAAATTTCATTGGTAGTTAGTAATTATAACAATCAGGTCAAATGGAACTACAAAGTCGCATGAATTTTCAGAGCAAGAATTTTCCTGCTGTGTCTTTTAAACTGAATGTAATCACAAACACTTTTTCTAATTTGCATAATATTTTTTTACTTAAGTGCAATCCAGCGGGTTGTTTATTTGAGTTAGGTATCCAATTATCTGTTGTGATGGTCGGAAAGCAAGTGCTCAATAATTGTATGGAGATTGTAATACCGTAAGTGAATTTAGAAAGGTTTTTCATGTTTTTAAATTTAAGTCGGTTATATAAAAAGTTGCTGTTGTAATATAAAACAAAAGGGATGACAATATCATCTTTCTGATTCAAATTGAAAATCTTTCTTGAAATTGATCAAGCACGTTACTTTATTTTGATGTTAATAAAGCCGATTTGATTTTCTACCAACTTAGAGAAAGTAATGCGGAACTAAGTGAGTTTGAGTCCGCTGTTGTATCCTCGGAACTGCAGTCGGTGTTGTTTTCTGTAGCGCTAGTAAACTAAACTTTAACAGCCTTGGCACCTTTTCGAAATTGATCTAAACTTTTCGTTGGTCGAGCAAACAAAATATCAAGTTTTCTTAGTTTTTTATGATTAGGGTAGATAGACATTATATGAGAGAAAATTTGTCACGTTTCTTCAAGAGCTAATGTGGTTTGCTGGTTGTAAATATCAAATTAGGGGGTTAAAGGTTTGTTTCTATCGGATGATTTTCTTTATTCCAGTAAAATCAAAAATTGGTGGCGTTTGCGTGATAATATTGAAGATACTAAAAAACTTTCTCAATGGGAGAAAGATTATGATCTCGTTGAACGAAGTGACCAAGGCTTGTTTTATGAGTACCTTGAAATGGGTAGGTGCACGTTCCAAAACTGTACACTAAAATATTATTAACTTAGAGTAATTCGTATGTACACTAGTTTTTACCTGTCGGACTGTACGTAAACAAACTAAATAAACTCTGTTTTCTTGGAAGCAAAATTAAAGATTAATTAGAGTGGTACACGTTCGAATTCCATAAAAAATGATGATTCTTACTCAAGTATGAATAACAAAGAGAATTAATTTTATCTATCTTTTCTTTTAGTCGTCCAATTTGGTTTCATAACAATATTTGTTTCGGCTTTCCCACTTGGTCCTCTATTTGCGTTGTTAAACAACTTGATTGAAATCCGCATTGACGCGTATAAATTAGTGACCATATTTCGAAGACCTTTGGGAGAGCGCGTAGAAGACATTGGTATATGGTACGAAATATTGGATAGCGTGGCAAAACTATCGGTTATTGTTAATGTAGGTTATGTTTTAGTCATTTAAGTTTATATGACTATCTAGTCTCATCTAAGATATAAGACAAAATAAAAAACTGAATAGAATATTACATAACCAGACATACACATGGAAGATCATGTTTAACTTTTGTTATTTTGGAATGGCGATATTTTTCTTCTTTTTTCTGCTTTAAAAGAATTATTTTCAATTATGAAAAACATTTTTATTTGATTTTAGGCTTTCGTGATTGGTTTTGTGTCAGAGTTTATTCCACGTTTGTATTACGAAGTTGCCATAAGTCCCGATGGTAGTATGACGGGATTTCTAAATTCCACCCTCTCGTGCTTTGATATCAATGACTTTGATGCTACTACTAGACCCGATAAACCATTTCAATACGCAAATAACAGTTGTGGTCTGGGACGCACGACTTGCAGGTATTTTTTCTCGATTTTTAGAACTTAATACTTCGAGATTTGTACTATTTTCTAGTGCAATTTTTTTTGCGTACATCATGATTTAGAGCAATGCTGGAAAAGTTTAAACAGTGCAATTACAGCCCAGTGCACGTAAATATTTTTTGAAAAACCTCGCAATTTGATCTGAATGTCGATTGGTCTGAAACTATCTGATTGACAAGATTCATTTTCAGCTGTTTTTTTCTTTGATTCAACTTCTTCTGTTGAAAGTTGTTTTATATGTTGTTAGATATCGTGGATACTACCAGTCCCCTTCGATAGTTTTCTATGGTGAAGTCAAAGAGAATCCAAACAAATATGAATTTGGCAAAGCACACTGGCATATTATAGCACTAAAGCTATTTTTTGTCATAGCATTTGAGGTAGTTTTATTTATCTAAGTGTTTTTGGTCCTCGGTGAAACAGGAAGGGACCTATAGTTTCACTCTCGTTCGTCTGTCGGTCGGTCCGTGTTTCCGACAGGTTTATTAATAACCGTTCATTATTTTTCTTTGATATTTAACATTTAGTTAAGTCAAAAAAGAATTTTTCTGTAAAATTCTAATTGTCCAGAAAATGGTGATAAAAAAGGGTCACGGCTTTTACTATAAATCTCTTCATTTTTTTTTTCTCATGATGCTGTTGTTGATTTTTTTGGAAAGTTCTAGTTTCCCTGAAAATTGGGTAAAAAGGGCCAAAATGGGACAAAATATGATCAGCTTACACTTTTTCTCAGGATCTGTTCCTGTTTTTTTCATTTTTTCCATTTTAAAATACCATAAAAGTTAATTAATGATTAATTTTTTTGATTCAATAAAATGATTACTGCTCTTAAATTGGGGTAAAAAAATGTCCGAAGCCCACATTTCTCAAAATTAGGATAAATTAATTATTAAGATTTAGCATTTATATTTCTTATTGTCCCTAAACTGGACAAAATGGGGTCAAAATGAGCCAAAATACGACATGAACCCACTTTTCTAAAAATCTGTACAATATTTTTTTCAATATTTTATACTATATTTCAGTGCCATCTGGGTCAAGTATTGATCCAATCTTTTGGTCTTGGCAATATTTAATTCTTCCAAAAAAAAATTTAACCGGGGACCACTTGCATATGTCTAGCTTGTTATGAGTAATTTTTAGTGTTTTTGGAATAGGTCTATAAGTACTTAAAACATAGACAGATCACAGCAACGCTCATGTTTTTTAAGCGGGATATCAGGTAAACGCAATAGAGGAATAACGCTGATCAAAAACCGATCAGACAGCAAGAGAGACTATCCTTTCGTTTATATATAGAAAACCTTATAACTTAATAAGACTTCGTCACTTCTTTTTTCTTTAAATATAGATAAAATAAGCCTAAGTTGAAAAGTTCTAGTTGAAAATATATATGACAAAAAAAAATAAAGCGATTTTCCAGTTCAAGAAAATACGAATAGAAAAAGTCGAATCTCTTGAATTTTTCTGTTCCTGGAAAAAAGAAAGACAATAGAACTTTTCGTTGCAAGAAAAATTGAAGTGAAAATGAGCGTTAATAGAAAGCAGAGGTTTAAAGTGCTACTACTCACACTTTCAAATAATTTTTTTTATGAAAAATTGAGGCAATTAAATAGAAGTTTCATTTAGGCAAAAGTTGCTTTAAGCTTAAGGTCGATTCTTACGAATCCAAATATTTTCCTTGTTTGATACAAGAATAAGATTTATGAAAAATATATATCTGTTATACTTTAGCATTTCGTATTTTTCTTCGTTGGCTTTATCGCACGTGTTATTCCCGATGTACCTAGACGATTAGCTATTCAAATCAAACGTGAAACATATTTGGCTAAAGAAGCGATCAGTGGGGAAGTAATTGAAGATAATAACGCCACCACGGGTGCTACTCCCACAAAAAGTATGGTTGTGTAACATTTACTTGGCGAAATGGAGAGTTCAATATCGAGTTACGCATGTAAGAAGTACGTGCAGCTACTTGCAAATAAAGAAATCGTGCCTGTCAAAGACAATGATAAAAGAAACTAAAGCATAACTTTTTCTGTTAGGTTCGATTAAAATGAACTTGCAGAAGTAAAATAAAACTTTGTAATTTTTGTGAATAGTTGAAACAGTTTCTTAAAACAAGAATGAAATTCTTTTTCTGTAAATTTTAATATATCTATTGAGAAGATTTTTTTAATCTACTTGTATATTATGATTGTAAATATAAAGATTTTCTATATTTTAACTGATGACATGTTCGGATTTGAGAAAAAGACAACGCACCTAATTTTCTAAACACTTGTCAAAAAAAAGACTATATTGTATCTACACAAGCCCACTCCTAGCATACGTATTCGCTTTTAAGGATGAGGTAAATATTAAAATAACTGAAGTGGTGGTTGTATCTAGCCTACTAAACTTCAAACTTATTTTCAAATCTTTTTTGCTCAAAACTATATGAAACCTTAATTGCATTAAATATCTACAGACTGTGCGACTTTCAAGTATCGTTTGGCTAGAGCTTACTGACAGACACTGTTATCCTTGTATTGGAAAACCAATTTCTTTGTACAGTTGTTTGGGTTACTTTACTTTTGGATAATTAACTTTCGTTTTCAACTTTTAAATATTTGATCATCGTATTTGACTTTCTATCATTTGAATATTATATTATTTTGAAGTTATTTCGTACAAAGGTTGTTGCTGGTTATTAAATGCAGCTTTGTCGAGTATTTCACAATTTCCCTGACTTATCTACTAACACGTATTAGTATATTATTCGTTAACTGGAAAAAAAGGAAACCCGGTTAAATCTTTAAAATGTGAGTTACTTAACTGCTTAGCTCAAGCATTCTTGTAGTTCTGTCTTATTTTGCTTACTTTCTGTATGTTAGATTATAACGCTTATAAAATGTTTCTACAACTTTTAATTCTAATATCTTTTAAAATTATCAATAATATGGAAGCGGGAATTTTGTCTTTACGATAATACTGTACTGATTGCCTATGTAGAACTTAGATGTAGAACTGTAAGAAATTAGATTCAGGAAGATGATATAACTACAATCCGTGACAAAGCATCTTTGTGAAAACTGCAATTTCAATATTTAAGAATTTCCATGCCCCCTACAATCAAAGTTGTGAAAGTTTTGAAGCACCAAACTGGCTACTCTACACCCAACATTGATTGGGAGGGGAAAAAATTATTGGGAAGGAAAAAATAAATTTTCATAAAGATTTTTGTCTCGGATTGTATGCTAAGCTATGATACGTCTTTGCTAGTGTGACGTACATATTCTATTCAATGATACGTCTTTGCTAGTGTGACGTACATATTCTATTAAAGTATGTTATTACTGAAAGGTAAAATTTCGCGTGACTCTTTCTAATACGTCATAAAATAAACGTACTCGGTATTCTTTAAGCATGCGGAAATTAATACGAATTATTGATTATACGTAAAGTTGAGGCATCTGATTGGACATTACACTTTAAAAACTTTATCAAATTTCTTTGATACAATTTTGTATCTTTAACGAATTTTAAATTCTAACTACACTTAAAGGTTCTTTTTCATTCAATGCATTCTTGCACCCAACATTTGATAGTTTTTGAAAATGATCAAGTAGCAAACGAAAGTAATACCAGCGAGTAGAATATTCAAAATTAGTCAGCGAGTAATGTAACTCGACGTTGCGAAAGTTAAAGTTATCAAAGTTTCTGAAACGAAATAAATATGTGGAAATAATTTTGAAAGATTTGCTTCTACTTGTATTACGTATAAGCAGTTCTTTTAATGAGACACTTTCGTTGCGTCATTATACCTTTATCAAACGTTTGTTATAAAATTATGACCACAATATTTGGTTTACCTCATTTCAATTACAAATGTCTATATATATTAGAAGAGCTGAAAAGGCTCATATTTAGCATGACGATGGTAAATCACCGTCATGATATAATATATTAATATTTATGATTTTTTTTCAAATTTGTAAAGTTTAATAATTGTTGGAGAAATTTATAAAGAAATTGAGTTGTTTATTTTGTCAATGTTAAAGGTACAACTTGAGATTATTTTTGTGAAACCTAATATTTTAGTATGATAAAATAGCAGATTCTAAATTTGATCTGTGAGTGAGCAGATTAAAAGTAAAAAAATATATTTAAACTTACAAATAATACTAATATTTCAAAAGATACATATAGAAAATTGCTCAAATTTTCAAAGGATACTCAGGAGGTGGTAATCTCTAGGTATTTGTTTTTTGGCTAAAATTACTTGAAGTTGTAAACCAAAACGTGAGATAATACTGAGGATGACATTTGTATCATGCCACTGACTTCAGTAGAATTGACTTCCGAAACTACTGCTTCTAGCTCTACTACCTTAGGTGCATTAATTTTCGCGCGGATTAATTTTCGCGGATTTTGTCATTTCCGGCGAAAATTGGTCCACTTAAGGTATTTAAGGTGTCACGAAAAATTTGTATTTTTCAAAATGTTAAGTTCCGTTTGCATTATTTGAAAGGTAATACAATGTAGATGAATAGTACTGTTTTTCAATTCATTATTTTGAAAAGAAAGCTTGAGAGTTTAGTAAGCCATAAAAATTTGCGAAAAGGACTTATTTAACTAAGAATTTATATATTTTTAAAAATGTATTTATCAATTAAATACAAAATATGCTAATCCAGAAATGCTTTACATTTTCTTGGATATACAATATAAAAAAAGTTTAATTAAAAACATCGTTATCTTGACTGAGTATCTAAAATAAATTTAATCTCTCGCCGTTACGATATAACTGTGCTCTGTGTAGTTGTAGTTTAAAACAGCCGTATAAAGTTATAAAGTTCAAATAGCTTTGATCTCTTTTCACAAAGTCAAGCTGCAGTCATCCAAACCTTGAATCTTACACAAGTAAATGATTGTAAACCACGTGACTCTAATTCAGGAGAGACACTAAGTCCTACTTCCCCTATTATAAAGCACCTTGTTACAGCCCTGCAATATGCTTATCTCAGTTATATGATAGAACTAAAATTAGTTTCAAGTGTTATGCTATGTTCAATATTTAGCATATTTTAAAATGATACTTTACTTATTCTAACTGAAGCTCTGATATACGCTCTAGAACAATTGCATTTTCTTATGTAAAAATAGTCTAAATTCGGTTATTTAGAAAGAAAGGGTTCCTATCTTTTATGTTGGAACACATCGTTTTTCAAGACTTTCTAAATATTTCATAGGTTGCTTGTTTCGAGACCACCTGGAGTATGCATATGGTTTCACGATTAAAACAACAACAAAAAAAAAAAACTCAAAACATATCTACGCTGCTTTATCGATCAAATTAGAAAAGTTTTTTTCTTACGAAAGCTGAACAAAAACTTCATTACTGTCTTAGTTTGAAGAACTGAAGGAACATCAACCTCGTTCCCAGCATTCTTCTCTTAGTTAAAACCAACCTCCTCGTTCCCAGAGTAAATTTTCTCTAAGAGAAGATCTCTCGGTTTAAGTCGGTTTTCGGCCTGGTTAAAAAAAATTCGACTCGAACAAAAAATTGAAAACCGAATTTCAGATGTTTTTCTCCCGTTATACTTATACTCCTCGAAATTCGACTAGAACTAGTTGTTTACTTCCTCTCTTGCCAAATATACTGGAAACGAGGTTGAGCTAAAATTTACTCTGACAACGAGGGTGGAATAATCAACTGTTCTTGTCTGATGTTTGATATCTTGCTAGCGTCTACGTTCAACATTCTTGAATTTATGAAAAATTTGGAATGTAATTTTTGGTTGTATTTACTAGACTCTTTTCAAAAATAAATTCCATTTAGACTTTTTTTCGCCCACAGAAAAAAAATTCCTTATCCTGGAAAAGGCATATTATTGCTTTAGTTAATAAGAGACTTACTTTTCGAAAATAAGGATTATTACAGATTCGTATTTAAACCTTTGAAATAATCAAATTCTACTATTTAGCGTGTCAAAGTTAAATAGATTGAACTTCGATGTTGTATTATAAGAGAAATATTAAGTATGTACGTAAGCACGCGTAGTATTGATAAACATTTACTACAGCTCGTAACGACATATGATACATCCTTTAAAAACATTAAGGATTCAAATTTCGTTAGAACTTTTAAGTTATTTTTTTATCGAAAAATATGAAACGTTGTTTGTCTACACTTTTATCATATACGTTTGATTACGAGATTAATAGCTATTTTGATTGCGTGATTAGCTGCCTCGTTCTAATCTTATAGAATCTGATTAAAAATCTATGCCTTCAAAAAAAAAATTGATGTGGAATCATGATATTTTTTATCTTAAAATATGTTGTCTACCAGGCCAGCTGTTGATAGTTTTGAGCTTGAAAAATCATGTAAATCGTTTACAAATATTGTACTTGAAGATAAGATCATGATTTGTTTAACAAACCAACCCACAAATCCTTAAGTTTTCTAAATTAAGCAACATCTTCAAACCATAACGTAATCTGTTGTTTTTATATCAAATTTAGTTAATTTGATCATTTTTGAGATTTCAGTCAGTAAAATGTAGTTAACTTTAGAAATCTGGTCTTGAAAATGATTAAATATTTGTTTTGATAACACACTCCACCGTAGATGATTTTTAAAAGCGAAATATTATAAAATGTTTCTTCGAAATTCCTCTTCAATTTCTCTTTTCTTTTCATTCTTGAATATGTAAAAAAGGTATGTATGTATGTAATAAGTCTTATTTGTTCAGAAAATTGCCAAAATTATCCTGCGTTAGTAGCATTTTGATAGAAAAAACAATAAATTAATGTAATGTCATTCTTTCTCTTAGCCAATCAGAACGCCGGAATCGGCCGGACCCCTTCGCTCTGTAGGTTTCTAGTAATTCGCTGAAATAGCTGCCGCCATGATGTGAATGTTGTAACTACTAGAAATGTGTGTTCTGTTTATGATACTTTATGTAGGTAAAATATTAATTGCACTGCCATAAAATTATGGTGGAGAAAATGTCTGGTAATCGTGCAAGTAATGCTATTCTGAAGCGTAGAGCCGCTATTGATAGCTGGCCTGGTACTGAAACTGGAACACAACCTCCAGTTCGACATCCCCACCAATTTACTATTAATTTTGATAAAGGAACTGTATTTTTATCTGCTGTTGCCAGCGGAGATATAGAAGAAACTGAAAAACTCCTAAAGGAAGGAGTTGATATCGATTACACAAATGTTGATGGGCTCACTGCATTGCATCAGGTAATAAATCCCACACAAACAGAACTGTTTTCATCAAATGACATCTTTGATGTTTTCAATGATGCTGCTTTTTCTAACAGTTTATTCAGTTTATATATTTTGGTATTGTATCTTGTAGCATAGTGCAGTACTTTACTTGTTTAAAAAAATGTAGAGATTTAAAAAGCTTTTTACCATAGTTTCAATTTGATTCAAATTTAAAAATGCTTTTCTCGAGTAAATAATGGATGGTTCGCAAGTTGGCGAATTATTTGAAGGATAGAAAATTTGAAATTTTGAAATTCAGTAAAAGTAGTCTAATACAGTCTTGATAATTAATTCCAGTATTTTGTAATTTTATAATTTTTTTTTGAAATACTGTATAAAAAATACACCTTTTCTGGTAACTTGGAACTTAAAGATACTTAATGAAAATTATGTACTGTAAAGAGCAGTTGGAAGTCAATAAATCTGCTAAAAATCACCTCATTTGATTCAGCCGATTAAAAGTAAAACAATTCCAAACATTGTAAAAAGCTCAATCTGGCTAAAACAGATGAGTAAGTACCCAAGAATACTGTAGTGGGAAAAGTTTGAATCTTCTATTTAACGTCAATTCAAAGATATTATATGATTTTTTATTGCACTGGTAAGGCTGATGGAACTGAATTATACATCTTTTCTAGAATTTTCATTACAGTACAATCTTTTTTTTATAAGAAAAGGGAAAATTGGAGTGAGCTTCAGCTGTTTTTATTTTTGAAGCCAGTTTCTGAAAAACTCTTGCTACCCTTACCTACAGAAACATGTTTAAACAACATATCATGTTGGTAATAAAAAAAAAAGTTTCAACTTCTATAGTTTCTGAGATAATAAAAATTTTAAGAGGAAAAATGAGGCTTGTGTTCTTATAAAATTGTTCTTACTGTACTCAGTAAATAGAATTTATTTGATTGAAATATGCAAAATTACCCAAAGGAAATCCTGCAAACAACTAGTTTTTAAAACTTTTATATACAATTATAAGAATGGTTTTGCAACCCTTCAGATGATTTTGATAATGATTTTGATGATTTTTCAACAAAACTTTTTTTAGATAGTTTAATTTCGAGTTACTACTGTATATTGAGTTTTCAGAGTTTTTGTCGAATAATTAAACGGCAAATTTTGAGTTCTCTTTTCAATAGTTAAAATGTTTTTCAAGTAAGATGCTTTCAGCGTAAAGAAAAGAAATATTGTTAGTAAGTTTTTGTTTAGTGTGAAATTTGGTTCAGGTAAAACATAGAAACTTTCATTTTTACAGAAAAAATGAACCTGTAGTAAAATAATGAATAATGAAAATTTACCCGTATAATTTTTTTGTTAACGCGACAGTAAACTAGTACTTCAGTTCCATCAGCCTAAAAAGTTATGAATACTAAACTTTAAAAATAAGTTTCATCTAAAAAAATCTTAACTTTGTGCCACTTTGTGTCACTTTGAAAATCAGGCTTCATGCACAATATGCAGTGAAGTATTCAGAGCTATTTTGATACATTATAACAGTATGGGTATCCAAACTATTGCCATGAAATTTATATTTGATGACAACACAAAATTGAAGTTTTATTTCAATTATAGATAGTTAAATTATAGAGTAATGTGACCTAAAGAAAAGGGGTCATAGAAGGCTTCAACTGTTTTTATAAGCCCAAACTAAAGCCAATATAAACAAAAGTGGTACGCCCAAATAAAGTCTGGATATGTCACTGATATGAGAAGGCAACACAATATTTTAATTTAGTATATACATAGTGTGTATTAGTATCTATCTAAAAATAGATCTTTTGATTTAGTTTAGGCAATAAAAAAAACCCCTGTATGCCTATATCTTTAAAAGCATTTTCTTAAATTTGGAAAAGGTCAGGTAACTAGTGACCAGATCACAAATTTATTGAAATTTTTGTTGCATATTTTATAATCATAATGTCTGATCATTTTCTTCTTCTTTTTAATTGTAGCATTGTCAAAGCTTCATATCAAAGAAATCTATTAGAATTAACTGTTAAAATACTTTCCTTCTCCCAAGATTAACTAAAAAAACAACTAGCAGGCTCATATCTGAATTCTAATTTAATGGCCTTTGATTATAGCTAAAGTTACCTGGAAGTTGGCACAACCTTTGAGACAGAAATTCAGTGTAGTTCAATATTAAAATTTGTCCTCTTACAAAAATCACAGATAAAACCCAACACACAACCTTACAAGTAATAGAACTGAATGATTCTGATTAATCTTTGTAGTAAAGACCTAGTTTTCATTCTGATATCAAGTTTGCTGGGATTTGGAGCTGTTAATATATCTTAAATTACTTGATCAAAATTGCACTGTTAATTAAAATCAATCTGTTTGATGGTATTGTAATACATATTTCTTGAAATTAATTTCTTCATTTCTATAAGATTCTTGATGTTCGATTGGTTGTTATATTTTGTAAGGTAAAACAAATATTACAATATAACAAATATTACGATATGACCATATCCAGAGGGCTCCCTTTAGCAAACAAATTCATTTGCAATTTCAACTGGTCGTTGAAGATTTATTTTCCATTTAGGCTTGCATTGACGAAAATGAAGAAATGGTAGAATTATTATTAAAAAGTGGAGCACACATTGAAGCTCGCGATAATGAGGGCTGGACACCTCTACATGCTGCTGCAAGTGCTGGCAATGTTGATATTGCTCAGTAAGTTTCATTTATATTCTCAATATCAACTTTCAGCTTTTTACACTGTAATTGATGTCAGTGACACTAATAAATAGATGGAAATGTGGTTTTGTTTTCAAGGAAGAAAACTGAATTTCTGTGTGAATGTTCATATGGATTTGAATTGTGATTTTCCTACAATAAGTATTTTCCCATGCTAAATTACTAAAGTTATTCCTAAGAAAAAAGGAATTTTTATAATCTGTATAAGGATTTCAACATGCTTAAAAAAGTGGTTAATGGTCCAAAGCTTCTAGAAGATTGTTTTTATTACTGTACAGTACCAGGTCTTTAGTTTTATCCTAACTTCAATGCAACTTTGATCAACTTGAAATAATCATTCTCAATTCCCTAATTTCAATGTTTTATTTTGGTTAATTTTGTTTTAGAATTTTAATCGATAACAAAGCAAGTTTAATGGCAGTAAATAATGAAGGTGAAGTACCACTTGATCTTGTGGAAGATGACGAAATGGAAGAATTTCTAGAAGAAGTTATCGAAGATCAAAGTATGATTATTTTTTTATTAAATACTAGAATAAAAAGTAGGATAAGAGTTACAGATGATTCCACAAAACTGCTAATGGTTCCAAGGTAAGTATACCCTTCTCAAGTAAACAAAATCTAGTTATCTAAATCCAGTAAATTTATTGTAAAAAAACATCAATTGAAAGTCTGAAAGATGTTAAAATAGGAAAAGGTCTCTATCTTATATTCTATTCTATTCTAAAGTGCATTTCTATATTAAAGATTTATTAAAGGCAGTTCTGAAACATAAGGTTTTTCAGCAGTCGTCCAAAATTATGTTTAGAACATTGTTTGAGTGAAAAAGCAATGTTTTTGGTCTAGAAAGCAAATTTTCCAGTCGTCCTCATAAGAAATCAGTCGTCCTGTACTGTCGGACAACCCTTATTTTTGGACCCCGGTTTTCACCGAAGGGGTCCTATAAATTCAGCTTCGTTCGTCCGTCCATTCTTCCGTCCGTCCATTCTTCCGTCCGTCCGTAACACTCAGATCTCAAAAACCGTTCATTAGTTTTTTCTGATTTTTTGCACAAAGTTAAAGGGTAATGTATCTTTAAAACTGACATAGGGTCAAAAGGTCATTTTTACCGTCAGTTTGTCCGTAACACCCAGATATCAGGAACCGCTCATTACTTTTTTCTGATTTTTTGCACAAAGTTAAAACAAATGTAGAATATGTCATATATTTCATGTTACCAAAAACTTCTGTTGAGTGTTCCTTTGAAATAAGGATCAAAAGATCTAATTTTCACCATCAGTTTGTCTGTCGTTAGATTTTTCCGATTTTTTACATAAAGTTAATTCATCATAAATGTAGATATGTCATGGAAACAAGGTTAAAAGTTAACCAAGATTGAATGTAATAATATTGTAGCTAATATTCCTTATTTTATTGTTCTCATAAACACTTTCTGAATAAAGAGTTATTGAAGAAATTCCAAGGGTCCATTATGAAATTGATTCCTTTTTCAACACTGAAAGGCCAACAAAATATTAAAAAAGTTAAAATTGTGAATTGTACTGGTGCGTTGAAAAGTAAGTGTCATACCTCACTTAGGCATCTTTATATTTAGCAAATTTCCATGCCTGTCGACTGTGAGAGTTCATTTTTCAAGGGTTTCATTAGTAATTGATTCCTTGTTACTAAAAGTAATTCTGAAGCTTCTTCAAATGCTAATTAAGTTCTTCTAAACAACTTTTGTTAAAGTTGTAATATTTGTTATGGGTTTATTTTTTGTTTTTCGATAAAAAAAAGTTTTGCCAACAGGACTTTTGATTGACCAGAAATGGTTTAATAAACAGTCTTTATAATAAACTGACTGAATATACAGCCTCAAGATTGAAAATGTATTTGCATAATTAGGAATATTTTGATATTATATATTTTTTGAATTCGTGTTGTAGAAAAGGAAACTTAGTTAAATTATATTAGAATAAAGGAAAGTATATATTTATTATAAAAACTTTCTGTTATCTTTACCATTAGTTTTTTGTTTTTCTTTTTTCTTTGATGCTTTTTTATGTATAATATTTATCCAATTGCCAAAACAATAATTACTAATTCAAATGTTTTCTTAAATAGCAAATTAAACTTAACAAGTTGATTTTAACAAACATTTTATCAAATTGCAAAAACCTTGAGATGCAACAATCACTTTTTGAAAATAAAAGAGAATGAGATATTTTTCTATTGCTGCACTTGTGTTTTTTTTTCAACTTTTGACTCATTGGGGGGACAGCCTCAGTATTTGTACCTTGATGATAATCTATTTAAAGTGTTTTACATTTTATGTTGAAAGTATCCATAATTACTAGGGCATATAAATAAACATATTTTTTGCCCGAAATCAGGCAAATGGGGCAATTTTGGGCCTAAAATAGACATTTTGTCCCGTATCTCAAGATCCGTTCATTAGATTTTTCTAGATTTTTGCATGGAACTAGAACAAAATAAGAGGTAAAAAATTACACTATTCCTATATTTCCGAAAATTCTTGTTTTGGGCAAGTGAGGCAAATTTGGGGCAAAAATGGTTATTTTGCTCTATATCTCATCCGTTCATTAGATTTTTCTAGTTTTTTGCATGAAGCTAGAACATATTAAGAGGTAAAAAATTACACTATTCCTAACAAATGACACTATTCCTAACAAATGACACTATTCCTATATTTCTAAAAATTCTGCGTTACTTTCAATAAGATATGATAGTATACGGTAGAAAGTTGAACTGAACAAATGATTTTGGTTTTATGAAGCAGTCAAAGTCATTTACTGAAGCAAAAGCATGCTAAGTTGTTCAAAAATTGTTTATAGATCTTGATCTTGACCAAGCAAGACAAGAAGAAGAAGATGCAATGTTAGATGATGCAAAAAGTTGGGCTAGCAAGAAAAGAGTAGATAATGAACAATTAGATTGGCAAGGTATAACAATTTTTATTATTGTTATTTTATCCAAATTTCTACTATTTTCTTTGAAAATTTGTATTCATGGCAATTGATATAAAGGAGAACTTATTCAAATCAAAAGAGATCAAAGTAATAATATTTTTTCCTCAAAGAATGGTATTCAGTAAACTTGAGTAAACTTGAGTTTTAGCTGAATTTTTGCATGAAGTCACATGATCATAATTGAATAACAGTGACGGCGGCAGTTTTTTTTGAAAATTTTTATTGTCCTGAAATTGGGGTCAAAAGGTGAATTTTGGTCCAAAAATTGCCAATTTTCAAAATATCTCCAAATTCCTTTATTACTTTTTTTAGAAATTTTGTGCAAAGTTAAAGGGTAATTAATATACAGTTAAAACTACAGGTTACCGAAAATTCTTGTTTTTCCAAAACAGGAAACAAAAGGCCAAATTTTTACTTTAATTCTAAACAGCATTTTTCCTGATATCTAATGACTCATCCATTTATTCTCATTTTTAATACAATTATAGATTTGAGTAAGTGCTAATAAAGTTATAAAGTTTTATAAAGTTTTGCTCATTTTCTGCATTTTGGCAGGTTAAAAGGTCAATTTTGGCCTAATATACAGTCAAAATTGCTATGTCAACAAATATTATTTTTCTTCTGAAACAGGGATCAAGAGGTCAAGTTTTTACTCAAAAGACAGCTGTTTTCATGATATCTCATGTCTGGATATCTCACTTTTTGTTCAATTATAGATTTGAGTTACATTATGTCATTAGTCAAATTATGCTCATTTGCTGCATGATAGATCAAAAAAATTAGCTTCAGTTGTGAAATTGCTTTGATATCAAATTTTATAATTATTTATCTAACTTTTTAAACTTTGTTTTTTCAGGGGTCCATTAGTAATTTTTAAACTTTATTTTTTCTTTTTTTGTATGATTTTATACATTCATAAATGCTAAAAACTGACTTAGCCTGGTTTTTAACAAAAATTCTTAGGCTAGAAATCAAGATTTTTCAAAACATCTCCAGATTTCATCATCAATTTTTTCATGTTTTGTGCATAGTGAGAGGCAAATAAATACTCAAGGTTGAAACTAGTTAACTAGTTCAAACTTCTTCAACTAGGTTCAAAAGGTCACAAATTGTTAAGTAACCCACCCAGCTATCTAAAACTTGTTTCGCTTTATTAATTTAGCATATTAACATATGGACCTTATAAGTTGTCGCAATAGTTTGGCTGACCATTAATAATTATTAGTTTTACATATATTGAATACAAGCACTTATTACCCCACTGATAGGGCAAATATTCCCGGTGTTTTGATTAGTTTAGGCGGAAGGAAGTGACATGTTAGTTTCCCGTCACCCGCCCGCATGGTTATATGGTGCCGCTCAAAAAATCTCATTATTTCCAAATATATCATTATTA
>JAYJMI010276629.1:0-13372 GCA_036873855.1 Sarsia tubulosa
GGAACGTAAATTGCTATTCTTACCCTTATATTTTTGTTTAATATTTAGACAATGTATATTTTAATTTTTTTTTTTTTTGTCAACACGAAATAAAGAGATAATAATAATAACAATAATAATATTAATACAAGTAAAAATAACTTTTTATTTTTTCAACAATTTTTTAAAAAATAGGTTCTAATAAATTGTAAATTGAAAATGTAAACTTTTTTTATAAGGAAAAGTTGAAAAAACTTTATCAACCAGAAAGTTTGGCTCATTCTCATCCCTAGAGCGTATTCTTCCAAGAACGGCTATTTGAACAACGCTCAGGTCCAGGCTTACTTTAAAAGGCTGACGACGGCACAAAAATCCCCAATATATACACCACATGTATTTCGGATTTCAAGTAGGTTCAAGTAATAAATTAACTCTCCGGCATTTTTAACAGTTTTTAAATAATTTTTAGGAAAATAACAGAATAAACCTCTGTGGTCGCAATTTTCTGGTCTTTAAAATTTAACTTTCTACACGTTTTTTAAAAATAGATTATGAAAGAAAAGTTTCACGGATTTAAACTTGCGATGAAAATTTTACAAAATTAGGCATAAAACTTCTTGACAAATTAGTATGAAAAATAGATATAAAACTGAGTAGATATAAAAATAATGAAGTCGTGGTATTCTCTATATGATATGCATCGTTATTTACAAATTATTAGTAGTTGAAAATGAAAAAAAGCTTTCATAAACTACGGACTTAAACGTACGATGGATAGCGATAGTTTGAGAGAATATTTTATAGTAGTAAGAAGTATGTCTATTTAACAAACAATATTCATGTTAATGGTTGTCTGTGGTCGATGATTCAAGCAGTTCAACAAGAAGTTATGATTTATAGGGGAGCTGTTTTAAATGTTATTAAATAAATTTATCATCCCTGTTTACAATTTGCAGAAAAACTTTTACCTAACAATGGTTTTAATTGGGACCCCTACAGTATTATAGTATAAATACAATTTAAAATTTGACAATTGCGTTACTCTGTCATTGAATTTTTCCTCATCAAAAACACCAGAAGACATGATGAATACATTTCATGCATCATGATGATTGTGAATATATAGCTAAACTGGTAATAAACTGATTATTCAATGCAAGTGTAATGATGGTTACATGTTATTGGGTATAAACATGCACAAAAATTCTGAAATATTCAGACTGGATGATGAATTAGATTAAATTTTGCGGTCGCTTGGCGGATGGGTCTTTTTAAAACATTTGCAGAATTCGTTGGTTTTTATTTAAGGTTATTTGTTGTTAAAGAAGAGGTTGAAATAGTGAACAGCAATTAAATTTTGTATTTTACGCTTAAAGATGGTATTATGCTTTATCCACGTTATAGACTATACAATATTTTTGTTGTTAGTAGAGCCTTTATTTTTTTATTTATGCAGGTTTTTTTTCAAAACCTCTTTTAAAATCTTCTTGTTTTCAAATTTTTTGGCGGAAAATACTTGTAAATCAGAAATCAAAACAAACTTTTTTCATTAACTTGCTGCATGCTTGAAAACAGATATTTTTCTTACAATATATTTTGATACAGAAGTGATAAAATATATTTGCAAATTAAAAAATAATTTTTTCATGTAAATGTTTTTATTATTTAATGTTTGTCAATTTAAAAAAAAGTTTGGGTGCATCTTGTGCGCTTAACATTTCACTCACCTAAAAAAATATTGATTAATGTATCAATTTAAGGTAGATTTGGACATTGATAGATTTACGCTTTTTTAATTTGAGTACGTCCACGCCCCATTTTGCAGATCAGCCATCAAAATCAAAATCCATACAAAATATATGGTCTGTACTTTAAAAGAAAATATCAACTTTTATTCTCGCCGTAAACAACTAAATCCGAAATACTAATCCGAAATAAATTCGGAATTATATAAATTAATTCCGTAAGCCAATCAAATTCGATTCTTACATGGCCTTTACCAGGGCTTTTTACACCGACATCCAAAAAATAAAAGAGATAAGAAGCTCTGAGATCGACGTTGAGTTTGGCTGATAAATATTAAAACGAATTTATTAATTGTGAGTAAGACAAAAATTAAATACCATCAAACTTACTGAAATTAGTCAATAAACTTAAGAAAGAATTTTCATCACTTGAGAATCAAACTAAATCTTGTCTGAATATTATTGACTATCATCGTGTATTACATTTGTTTCTCAGTAGAATTGAAAAACCAACGCTTAAAAACAAACAGATTCATTTAAAGAAGTTAAGGAATCTTATTCCTAACTTTAACTGGGATCTTTGTTCTACATCTAAACATGATCCAGACAAAGTTATATTTAATTTCTCTTCTTACAATCTTAGCAATGATGATAAATCACTTCTTTCTAAAGGTCTAGCTTTTTCTATTCCACCAAAACGTATTGACTACTCAGACTTTCTTTGTCAATTTGAGCTTTTATATAGAGATACTTTGACTTCAGATATTTCTAATGTAGATAAAAATTTACTCCAGGCTAAATTAAAAGATATTTGCTGATCTTCATATAAAGATTACAATGAAGGCAACATAGTAAGCAACCTCACTCAAGGAGAACAAGATTCTCTTGCCATCTTAATGAAAAAAAAAGAGCTTGTAATACAAAAAGCTGATAAAGGAAACACTGTAGTATTAACAGATAAGACGAGTTATATAGAATAAAAGGAGTCAATCTGTTAAAAGTGATCCATCTAAATTTTCTAAAATCGATATTCCATCTGAGAAATACCTGAACCATATTATCAATATTGAAAGTAAGTTTAAACGTGAGTTTAAAAAACTTTTTGATAATGATAAAATTGATAAAGATGGGTACAACCGCATCTTTCCAGTTGGTTCTAGGCCTGGCATATTATATAGCCTACCTAAAGTTCATAAACCTTTAATCAATAGTATTCCTAAATTTAGACCGTTTCTTTCTGCAATAAAAACACTTGCATATAAATTAGCAAAACACTTGGTATCAACTTTGTCAACTTTATCTACCAATGAGTATACAGCTAAAAATTCATTTTCTTTTGCTAAAGAAGTCTCTTCTTTTTCACCATCTTTTTATATGACTAGCCTTGATGTGGAGTCACTCTTTACAAATATTCCATTTAGAGAAACTATCAATAACTGTATCAATGATCTTTTTTGGTAAAAATTTATATGATGCCAAATTATATAAACATGATATGCTGAAGCTTTTAGATCTAGCAACTTCAGAGTCAAATTTTATATTCGATAAAACATTTTATCGAAATTGGGAATGGGCTCCCTACTTGGTCCAACTCTTGTTAATGTTTTCTTATGTTATTACGAGAAAAAAAATTGGCTAGATAAATGTCCATCTCCATTCCAGTCAATTAATCATCTTGACTTTTATGGGTTCTTTGTCAACAACATTAAGAAAGAATTTGTATCTTTGTTTTGGTAAATTAGTACCATCGTGCCACATCAAATTTATTTTTAAATCTACAAATCGATTATCTTCATTATTTGCTTTTAAAGATAAAATTTCTCAATCCCTAAACTCCAACTTGGTTTATAAATTCACTTGCGGAGACTGCAATGTTTCTTATTATGGCAAAACGTATCGCCATCTTAAAGTTAGAGCTTGCGAGCATTTAAGAATTACACCACTAACTGGGAAGAAAGTATCTCATCCAAGACAATCTGTAGTTAGTGATCATCTTTTAATAACCAACCACATGTGTGATTTTGAAAATTTTCGCTTCTTACAAGTGATTGACTGTTATTGAAAGGATTAATTTTGATAGCAAGAGATAAGCCAGTTTTGAATAGAATGGTAGCATCTATACTCTTGCTTTTCTAGTTGTTTTGAATTACATCTAAGAGACAACTTTTTTATATAGATAATTGTTATAATACTATTTTATAAGTGTATTTACTGTAAAGTTATCTTGCGAATTCTCTTCAATTAACCTATTGTTATTTTAAAAAATTTTTAAATTCAAATTCAAATTTTTTTGTGTAAATATAAAATAATTGTTATTAGCAACTTACAAAGATGTAAAAATAAAGTTTAAATCAGTAAGTTTGAAGGTATTTATTTTTTGTCTTATTCACTTTGGTGGATAATTGGTAAATTCTTTTTAATATTTATCAGCAAAACTTTCTGGTTTCTTAAGTTTTTTCCAACTTTTTCTTTTAAAAGAAGTTTACATTTTTAATTATATTTATTTGATCGCCTATTTTAATAAATTTTAAATTGGTCAAAAATGGCAAATAAACAAAAAGAAGAAGCACAAGTGCTTTAACTACTTTATCTCGAACACATTTATCTAAGGCTTCAATTTTAAAGATAGTCTTCACGTGCTTTTTAGAGAATTTGGTTGATTCTCAACGATAAATATTCTTAGCGAAAAAAGGTAAAATAAGAAAAGGTGATATTTCTGACATTTGTCAAAGGTCAATGCAATTGAAAAATCAATGCAATTAAATTGGAATGTTTGTGCAGAAAAATTGATCAGATTTTTCTTTTAACAATTCTTCACTTATCCATAAATTTTTCCGAACAAAAAATAGTAACAATGCAGGATAAAACATAAATTGGAGTATCCCAATAACTGCGCCCTAATTTGGATACCTTATTTTTTATATCCAATCAGGCTGAAATTGTGCAAAAAGCTAGAAAAACGTTTTTTCCATCTAGAAATAAAAATAATTTTTAGTAATTACATTTTTAATGACGTCATTGGTTTTGTTAGTTTTTTTAAAACTTGTCTTGTCTTAGAATATCATGTATGATATACAAGTTCGAAGTTCTCTAGTAGAATACTTTTTAGCATAATTTAATAATATGATGTCAATACTTGCTTTATGAGGGAAAGTTAATTAGAATACCAACAAGGAATCTGGATGGACGAACCCCTGGAAAAATGAAAGAACTCTGTTTAGATTATAAAACTTGAAATTGACTTTTAAGCTTATAATGCAACAAAGAGCATAAATACAGTGCAATTCAAAATTCCATTTTATTATCAATTCTGTAATCATTAGATGAAAATCCATTTAAAAAATCTAAAAAGAATCCATTTCGCATCTGAAACAACGACTATGTCGGTTTTGAATGTATATTTATTAACCTATAACTTTGTACATATAAAAAAAACTAATCAGTAATAACCAGGTCTGGAGATATTTTAAAAAATATCATTTTTTTGGCCAAATTTTACCTTATTTCTTGTTATCCTATTTCCAAGGTAACAAGATAAATAAAAATTTCATTGAGGATAGTGAGTCTAGAAACTGATTAGTTACTTATCGGAGTTAAAAAGTGTTTTTGAATAATGACTTATAATTGAAATGTAATCATTAATAACTTTTGAACTGGCTTACGTTTGAAACTTTGCATCCTTTTTTGTATTCTAATATGTTTGCAATTTTTATAATATCGTAAAGTCACCGTATCTTGACTTTATTTTATGACGTCATCAGTTTTAAAGATTTTTACAATGTGTGACGACCATTTTTGTTATGAAAAATAAATTTTAGCACAAAATCCGCAAAACATGTTAAAAAGTACCCTCTAATCTTTCAGAAATTTTAAACAGAACTTAAATATAATTAATATAACTTGAGAATTTAGGTTTTGAGACAAATTTGTCAAATTTCGATATAAATGCTGACGCAATCAAAAATATGGTGAGGATAGCACTCAATGTTTTCAAGACATCCCATAAATTGAGAATGAAATAGAAATATTATTCATTATTGTTTACTATTCTTTTTTTAAAAAAGAAAGTTAAAAAATATGCGTTATCTAGATAGACATCATGTTTACCAGAGTAGTTTGTAATCTTGTAAATATTTTTTAATCATTGCAACTAATTGTGGGTGCGTCTTTGGTGGTATTTTTCATTATATTTAGCTTTTGTAGCTAGTCACAAACTTTATTTGCAAATTCTTCATAATTTTTAATCATTCCACCTTATCGTGAGTGTTCGCTGTTGTAATTTTCATTGTTTCTAGATTTTGTAACTAATCGCAACATTTATTCACCATATTTTCCACAATTTCAATTGCTATAGCTTATCATGACTGTGTTTCGTTTTTATTGTATTCAGTTGATGTAACTAATCACAACTTTGTTCATATTTTTTGAACCATTAAAACTAATTTTTAACTAACTCATTGGACAGCTATATATTATAAGGATGTCTTTTATTCACTGTTTCTTGTTTAAATAAATAGGTATAAAACTTGTGACAAGTCAGAAAAGTGGCTACCATTTTTTTCACAAATTTTCTCGCTGTGCAGTCCATCCAGTCAATTAATATACTTTACTTACCTTCAGACTTTAGATGTGAGGGTCCTCTGAGCACAGCTGTTTCAGCTGGTCATTTTAATATTAGTCATACTGTTATTTAAATAAACTTTCATTGAAAAATCCTTTTTTCATTCTGTAAAAAAGGTTAATGTTTAAAAAAGAATTACCTTTCCAACGATATATAAATCAAAACAACCTTTGTTTAACTTATTTAACTCTTTGCTCTAATTTGATTTGTTTTAATTTTCTGGAGTAAAATAATTATATGAGCAAACAACTTTGCCAGCAAATTTGTTTTTACTACTTTATTTCAAAAAGTAAAACACACGTTCTGTTCCCCTAGGTATTGGCAGATTTTAACAAGAATTTATATAGTGAACTGGAAGTCTTACGACTTATTTTATTAGTTTTTTTATTTGTATAAAGATTATAATTCTACTTTGATTTTAACTACTTCTTTAATCAAAAAAATATAATAGAAAGATAGCTGTATTGTAAAATTTAAACAAAATGCAGAAAGTGCGACAACACAAGGACTAAAAACGATTATTTTAAACTCACTTTTTTTTCTCAACAATGTCAGGTAAAAACGTTCTAAATAAAGAGTAAAACAATGCTTTAAAAAGGAACAGTTACTGATCCTAAAGAAAAACTAATCAATACGCTTTTTTATTAAGATTTTAAAGAAAAGGTCCATTTTACGTTTCGGAGTATATTTCACGAATAAATACTGTAAATCTTAAATTCACGTTTTATATGATATGTTATTAGGTTATTCAAGGGGGAAAAATTACTTTTAGTCTCATGCATTTACTCATTTTGTCGTGAACTTTGATCAAATATATCTGTTTTCGTTAGTATTTTACTAAATTATTTACTTTATAAAGCAAAAAGACTATACACAATGAAAGTTATTTGCAACTAAAGGCCGTTTTCCACTCAACGCGTGGACAGTATTTCTCCGCGCTAACTTTTAATTTTTGTTGTTATTTTTATTTCCAATTTAAAATACGCAATGAAAAGTAGTTAAATTTAATAGTCCGCGCGGAGAAATACTTCTTTGTTTCAAGTGTTTATCTGGTGATGGACATAAAAAATAAACCAAACTTCAAGGCCTAATGAAAATAGCTGAAACACCGTGAATGTTGCAATATCATCAAATAAATCTCTTTTCTTTAAATTTTCTTTGGTTTGTTGTTTTAATTCAATTGTAATCATTCTATTATGTTATGGTATTGTTCATCGCAAAATCAAACAGTTCAAACAGGCAAAGCTAATGAAAATAACTGAAACTCTGTGATCCAAACTGTCATATTTCCTTTCTTCCAATTCGTTCAATTTACCAGAGAACATACCATATATATTTGAAATTCCACAATTTAATGAAACTAGCTATTCTCATTGATCACTCTGAAAGTTTATACAGGCGGGAAAAAAGTGGTAGTGATGTTTTGAATTATTTTGGCGCCATTGTTTTCGTGTCTTCATCTTCTCGCCTCCTCAATAAGACGAATAGATCTTATTTGATATTTGTCAAGTGATATTAACAAACTTTTTATTATTATTTCTATTGTTATTATGCAAATAAATGACGTATTTTAGTATTAAAAATCTTAAACTGAATAGACTTCTGTATAGAAAAAGCTAAACTGATTGTATTACTGTAATAATGAATGTTAAAAATACAAAAATATTTGAATGTAAATACATAGACTCATACTTCTATTCAATTTGTTTGTTTTTGAATTGAAAAAAAACGGATTCGGAAACAAGATTCTGAAAAAAACCAACGAAAACACATTTTGTTCAAGTCGATAATGTGAGAGTACTTAATCTATGATTTGCAGTATTTTTTATTTTTTTTACTCTATTCAAGGAGCTTAAAAATAAGAATTTTTTGCTCTATTATTTTGTTTGCAAGTTTTGGTTAAAGAACTGAACAGTAATGGAAGTTAGTGAAACTGATGATATTTCCTGTGTACAGGTGGCTAGAAGTAAAGAAATATCCAATTGCAATAAAGTTGATTCCTAAAAAAATGGTTGGGAGATACGTCAGAGATAACGACGATCATTGAAGCTCAACGAAAGAGAGTTAGTAAGTAAGTAAGTAAGTTTTTATCTACCTCGTTCCTGAGAAATGTTTCTTCTAATCATATTAGCAAAGAACTATTCAAAAATGAAGTTGAGTTTGATAATAAAATGTAAACATTTTAATAATATTAAAATCCTTCTAATTTAATGACGTCACACACAAACATCACGATACGTCATATTGTAAAGCAAAGAAACTAATTAAAAAATAGCATTAAAGCAATTAAATTTAAGATTAAGTAATTTCACCATTTAAATATCATTATCATTATTATTATTATTACTATGTTTATTTATATTATTATCATTTAAGGCATACACTAGGCATAATTGCCTTTTCCTTTATCACCAACATTTAACTAAAGATTAAATCTAAAGTAAATAGAAATATAAAAAAAATCAAAATTTTAGATTTTCCAGATCAGCTATTTTTATACAGTTAGATGGACTATACAGTATGTATTTATTAATGTGTAATTTAATACAGTAATACTAGATGGCTAGCTAGCTAGTCATAGGTATATAAAATTTGACTTTGAACTGTTAGTTTAACAACTATGAAAGTACTATAATGTGGTGCTTTCATGGTTTAACTAAACGAATAAGCAGATTTCCATGTTTATGTCCCTTTGAGTGTTTTCGACAGACAAAGAGAGGTGCTAAGGTTAGGCGACAGCCTATAAAAGTATGCGTTAAAAATCTTCAAATTTACATATGTTTCGTAATTTTAAATAAAAAAATTAACTTTTCAAAATTTGAAAGCAAAATGGCAACTAGAACTTTAGATATTTACAGTTTCACATTGCCTTCACTTTAACTTTACCTTCTTTCTGCCTGCTGTTTCTACTTTTACACGTGTCTCGTGGATCAATGATCATAACAAAAAACGCACTTTGAAACCCACCTTTTACATGATTGACTTTTTTCCAAGAATGTCTCTCATTTGTCAAAATGAAGAAAAAAATAATCAGGTGTTGTAAAAAGTCAAATTTTGTGGATCTATATTTTTTTAAATATTGCTTTCAAAGATATTATACAATTTATGATAGCCAAGTTATAGGCAGTGGGTTTATCAATTTTAGGGGCTTTCCAAAACGTACAGTATTTGAAAAATTTCAAATTGAAAAATTTTAGAATCTTCAAACAATACCTACATACCTACAAAAAATATATCTAAATACTTTTTATTAGATGCATCTTCCAAAAGTACCGAAATAAAGATGCATAGTTTTTGATTACTATAAGGAGATCTAAATTAAAAAGTAATTCTTTATATTACTGTAGCTTTAAAGCTACTCAATACTCAACATATTATGGAAATAAATGTAGTAATTTTTGAAAATTTTGTATATTATGTAATAAAATGTTTAATGTAAATAAATTTTCTTTGTTAAAAAGATATCTATGAAAGATATCTCTATGAAATGCTTTTTCAGGCCTAGTAATAAATATTTATTTGACAGATAAAATTTAACCATTAAATATTAGCCTCAAAAATCTCAAATTTGGCCCAAAAAGCAACATTTTTTAAAATATGTAAAGATCTTAATATTTTTTTTATTTTTTCCACAAAGTTAGATAAAAATATAGATTCAACAATAAGTGAAAAATGCTTGTCTGCTTCAACTGAGGTCAAAAAGTGAAGAAAAAATTGCCAAAACATTTATTTTAAAGGCACATGAAGTGATTTATGAAGCTGGAAAGAAAATTAACTCTAAACTTTGTTAAAAAAAGGTTGCTTCTTGATTTCTATTGTTTAGCAAATTTGAAAAACAAATTTATCAAAAACTACACATAGAAAATAGCTACATCTTTTTTACAAGGTAATAAGGAGGTGGAAAACGTTCATTTCACAAAGTTTTAAATATAGTTTAGGTTTTTTTGGTCAAAGCACCTGAGTAGATTCCTTTAATTGATGAGATATTCAAAAAAGTTTTCTAAAATTATGTATAATGATAGAGAATCACGAAACAAAGTGCTTGATCAGCAATGTCTTTATAATTTGGTTCATTTGCTGCATGATGAGATCAAAAGACAATTTCGGTATGAACATTGCTGTAAATGTATATGATATTTGACCATTTGAATTACAGACATTGTAATATAGTAATGTGCTATTCATATTTTTGTAATTCTACACTTAGTTATTACTATTTTTGATGTTTTGCATTAAACATGCATGATAAGGAATGATATTTCTTTCTTTCACCTTTCTAGAGATTCTTCTTTTGTGTTAAAAAAACATTTTATTAATACGTTTAAAAGATTTTTCTTTTCAATCACTACAGTTATAGAGTAAGACTAAGAGTTTTGTTGAGTCCTGGTCGCAAAAAGGAAGCAATAAATATGAACATTTATAACACATGTATTCTTCACTTAATGTAAGATCATAAGAAACTATATTAGATCGCTTATTCAGCTATACTTACTTCAATACATGATGGCGGAGAGACATTAAGTGTTTATGTTTTATTATCTTAAAGAAAAGGTGTCAGTTGAAATCTGACCTGTTTGACCTAGAAACAGTAAATCAATGAGAGCATTCTCGTTAGATATTACACACCTTACTTTTAACGATTTTAAGCAAAAAGAAAATTTGAAACTTTTTTGGATTTTTTTTTTGTCGTGAAAAGTGATGACGTCATTTCAGAATGACGTCATAAATCAAAAGTCGGACGACAATCGGATTTCTTTTTTTAAAAAAATTTTCTTATATAAATTTTATGAAGCTAGACGGAGTTTCAGGTTAATTGGATAATACACAAAAAAGATATTAGCCAACAAAAACATGGCGCGGGCCTCACAGCCCCCCCCTCCCCCTTAATTTAAAAATGGTAAAAAAATTAGAAGTTTTCCTTTAAAGTCATATACCTTTAAGCTAATACAGAAGAACTTATTTTAGGTTTGATACAAAAATTAGGTAATGCTTTGTTTAATCATTTTTCCTTTCAATTTCAGGCCTGCCGAAGTCGAGGGGGCCAGAGGGTTAAGTTTATAAAAACGTTTTATTTTAATTAAAAAAAAGTTGTAATCAAATACATCCCTAATTATCAGAAAACAAGAATTTTAGATTATCAAAATTGCTAGTTTTGTATGAAATAATCCCGCCTCAGAAATTTTATCAGCAGTCTCTATGTTTTCGCTCAAAAATGACATCGCGACATTAAATTCCAGAAAAGGTCTATTACATGAATGATGAATTAACATAGTATTGAAGCTCAAGACACTTGTATTTCAATGAAACTTTCATTATTTTTTTACGTTATCACGGTATTGGGTAAGTACTTTTATTATATAAATAAATCAAAGGTTAAGTGTATGCATTAACTACTAGGGCTTTGTGTTTCCTTCTTTTTTTTTCGAATTCGAAATATGTTTTTAAACAATAACGAAAGTTTTATAAAAGAAGTCATGCTATTGACGTTTTTACTGTTTACGTTTTTTTCTGCTTTAAAGTAAGTTTTGATTTAAATATAGACTTTTATTTTAATACCTTGACCAAAAAATTAGACAAGTCGAAAACAACATAATAGAACAAACAGTTAGTATCGGTTTATACCAGGCCTCGGGACAACCCGCGGGAAACCCTTCTCGGCCAATAAAAAGCTCGTATTTGCATATACTGTCACAAAATATAATGGCGTCCAGGTAATAAATCCCTTATACGAAATTCATTTGTTGAATTCATTTGTATTAAAACGCGCTATTTATCCATCGATTGTATGAATCTATCATAACTTTCGGTATAAAGAAAATACAATTGAGTGGATACAGAAAAGTTGAATACTGCTATAAGAGAAACTAAATAATTTGTTATCTACCCGTGTTATCGGATAAAAGAAAATTAGATTTATTAGTTAACCTTGAATTTATAACACAGTTAAATATCATCTTCGAAATATGCACTAAAACATATGCATGATACAACGCACTACGTTAAGAAACGAATAGCCGGAGAATCTTTAAATGTAGGTGATAAACTACTTGTCTATAATCCTCGTTTGAAAGAAATTAAACTTCGATCGAAAAGGGCTGATCCACATAAATTAGTTATGTATCCGACCATTCTGTAATGGTAACAACATAATTTTAAAATGGCTAACCAGTGACCGTTTACAAAAGTCTACTTAATAGTAAGTTACGTGACATTGTTGTAGATGGAATTGTTGAAAAGCAAGAACTTACAAGTAACATGTAGTTACTTAATTAATCTCCGATCATGAAAATTTCACTTGTAACATGCTAAAATGAAAGTGAAAGTTCCGTAGATTAAGATAAAAATTATAAAGAAACAAGGATGCTACGTTCTTCGTTCTTTTTTAAAACTGTTATAGACACAAGTAGTAATCTGTTTTTACTAAAAACAAACCCAGATAATAAGATTTCACTTGATTTTTAGCTTATTTTAGCAAAACATCGGGAGCCAATTCTGATGATCTGAGATTGATTAAGTATTAACCTCGTAATGACCAATCCAACAAAACATTCGAATCTGATTGTAGTACTTTCGTTTTTATTATATATATTTAGGAATTCTTGTTCTTTTTTTTTTAAGGGTTATCTTTTTTTTGTAATATGGTACAATATCAAGTGAAAGTGGTCACTAATCCTATTTAAATTATGCTTAAATTAAAAACCTTTCTTTAGAAATTTCTGAATCATTTTACTTTCGATCTTCCCTGTTATAGGAGCTGAAGTTTATCTGTTTTATTTGTTTCTAACAACTATTTTAAGACACTAAATTTAAATAAAGGTCTCAAAAGAATGATTTTACTTGTAGTAGTTGTACCTTTTGATTTTGTTTTTTTATAATGTGAAAATGACTAGTAATTAGTTTAATAACTTTAATAATTAAATAGTGAGAATAGCGTTCTTACAAATATGCACATTACCACCATATTTACTTTCATAAAGTTATTCTGCCGAAATAAGGAAAGATAAAATTGACTCGACATTTTTTATTC